>MJUU01023665.1:0-15347 GCA_002080025.1 Modiolus philippinarum
TATTTCAGGTAGGAGGGTGCATAATCGTTATGACAAGTAATAATGTTTCACTTTTATAACAAAAAATCAGTTAAAAAAAATGCTTGCAGATGATTTGACCAATCTAAAAAAAATAAAAACAAAGGTGTATGGTTTTTACGAAATACTTGACATTCAAGGGGAAATCGTATATTTACATTATCCTTTTAACAATATATTTGTTATAGAGAGAGTAACTGGTGACGACCTGTCAGACTTACTAGAAATATATAGGAATCAAAAGTGTAGAACCAGAGATACACGTCAGTGTTATGTATAACCCGTGTTATGTAACTTATGAGATGCTTTAACCGCAAGCAACGTAAAAAATGTGAGTGAACTAAGAATCTAGCCCGTTTTACCCGTCTCAACTGTAGTGAATAACAAATCTTACATGTTTGTTTATTTTCGTTAGTCCCGTAGATAGTAGTTAACTATGGGGAAAAGCCGTAGGTTTTCAAAAAACGTTTTTTGAAAACCTACGGCTTTTCCCCATAGTTAACTACTATCAGATTTTATACATCTTTGGGTTTATAGCGCTACAATTGTTTGATTTGATTTGCACTGAAGAGACATAATTAAATTGTTAAAATGAACATCTTCAGAAACAAAATTAACAGTAACTTCGATATACTATCAGTAATATTATAGACATATTCACGAGAACTCGTCAAGGAATGAAGCCGGGTGTGTCGATCGGATTAGCGTCTCCTGCTATGCATGATCACGCATGCGTCACATTTGATGTTGAAAAGTAAAACGTCATAATATAGCATCTGAGCGATTTCTTGATGGACAGCCTCTTAATTTCGTTACCACGATTTGACAGACCGTTAATATGTATCTATTTCACAAATGAGATCAGATATCTTTGGTTAGATCCAGAGTTTGTTACCGGACTGACTAACACCGAGTGACAAAACAGGAATTTTCACTGGCAGTGTAACGGGTGCCGCGCATGGCACAGATCATGCTTACCCTTCCGGAGCACCTGATTATACCTCAGTTTTATTGGGGTTCACACTTTTGTGCTTTAGTTTTGTGGCGTTCTTGTTCATTTTTGTTTATTTATTTTTTAGCATACAGTCTCAATTCGTCTTGTACAATATGCACAATATATTCTCAGCCCAAAAAAATGTTAAAAATATTAAATACCACTGCAAAAAACCTAGGTGCTTTGCCACAGCATACTAGATTGCATACATCCTTCTTTCGAATATCGGGTTGATTACATTATCATTCAAGGTCTTGGTATAAGTAAAGGAGTTAAGTCCAATAATTCATAAGATAATTATCATCTTACTAGTGCAAAGCTATGTCCCTAGCTGCATTTGGTTTGTTATTTAGATCCAATTTGTTTTTGCTCTCTGTCAGATTTTATACATCTTTGGGTTTATAGCGCTACAATTGTTTGATTTGATTTGCACTGAAGAGACATAATTAAATTGTTAAAATGAACATCTTCAGAAACAAAATTAACAGTAACTTCGATATACTATCAGTAATATTATAGACATATTCATGAGAACTCGTCAAGGAATGAAGCCGGGTGTGTCGATCGGATTAGCGTCTCCTGCTATGCATGATCACGCATGCGTCACATTTGATGTTGAAAAGTAAAACGTCATAATATAGCATCTGAGCGATTTCTTGATGGACAGCCTCTTAATTTCGTCACCACGATTTGACAGACCGTTAATATGTATCTATTTCACAAATGAGATCAGATATCTTTGTTTAGATCCAGAGTTTGTTACCGGACTGACTAACACCGAGTGACAAAACAGGAATTTTCACTGGCAGTGTAACGGGTGCCTCGCATGGCACAGATCATGCTTACCCTTCCGGAGCACCTGATTATACCTCAGTTTTATTGGGGTTCACACTTTTGTGCTTTAGTTTTGTGGCGTTCTTGTTCATTTTTGTTTATTTATTTTTTTAGCATACAGTCTCAATTCGTCTTGTCTGTGAATTGCCGTGATTTTGGATGTAAGATTTTAGAATTCTCCCTTTCCTCGTTCTTACTTCTGTATTCGTTTGCCGATGTATTTCATGCGTTCCTCCTTATATCATTGGATTAGCAGTTTTCTGGTGAGCAATAAACATCTGTTTGTGAAGTCCAGCTCAGATGTTTGCCGTATCAAGAATGTTAAAACTAAGGAATGCAAAGATAAAGATACTAAAGTTGAAATCATCAATTTTCTAATCTAAATATGACTTGAATGTATTTGGTTTTGCGGGGTGTTAATATTCCAGTTGACTGAGATAAAATTTAAGATGCAAGTACTCAAAAACGTTGTTTATACCGAAACGGACAAATAAAAGTTGTTACGAAGGGTAAACATGGTCAGCTTCAAAATTGAATTAGTATCCGTCACACTGTCAATAATAAATCTTATTTCATAGACAGTGTATGCCAATCCACCAATAACTCTGTATCTAATGAAAATGTCAGTTATCATATGTGAGATACATGTACAAATATGGTGTGAAAGTAAACCTTCGGTAGTGAGAATTGCAGCAGTAGCTGACCATTACCTTAGCGTATAAACTTATTAGATAGTAAATTGATCTGTTAACAAATTGCTGAATATATAACAAGTATAGACGACACATTATAAAGAAAGAAATAGTATTTATTCTTGTGTGAGGATATGCAGACGTTTTGTTTTGTTTTGTTTGGTTTTTTTTTTTTTTTTTTTTTTTTTTTTTTTTGTGTTTTTTTTTTGTTACTTGAAAGCATTATAAGTGTATAAATAAAAGGATATTTTAAGCATACTTTATTAGGCAATATTTCATTTCAGCAGCTACTAGTATTTANAAGTCCGAAAAAATTAGTCGCCTGAACGAAAGTTACTTGTACAAAAGTAAGTGACAACCGAACCGTCAGTCAAAAGAATAAACAATCCATGGACAATGGCAACATCGGGAACACGAAGAAACAAGGACACCACCTCAGTACGGGACAAAAAAGAAAAAATGAAGATGCACATACATATGAACAACACGGACCCAATAAAAACCATGGGTTAGATCAGGTGTATCGGTAGAGTAAGCATCTCCTTTTCTTATAAGACACACGCCGTGTTGAACATGTCGAATCCGGTAGAGGAAAAACAAACTTTAGTTGTAAAGGGGCTTTACAACTGTTGTCATCCGAGAAAGATATCCCGTAGCGATCCACAAGATCGTGATGTCGACCATAAAACTACGACAATGATGAATATACGTTTTTGGTAACATATCCTTGCTTAAATAGTCTTTTTGTAAGCAACTGAGCTTTATCAGGGAAGTCACTGTATTGATCACAAGCCTTTGTGTAGCGAATGAGTTGTGAGATGTAAACTCCATATGCTGGTACTTTTGAAATGTTGCTAAAGAAAGGGGAAGTTGACTATTGGAAACGTGAAGTCATCGCAATTGTCATACAGCCTAGTTTGTAGTGTACCTCTGTTATTCCTTGTTGTCCCTTCTGCTATTTGGCTCTAAATGGATGAGAAAAATACAGAGACCTTAAAATGCTTTCATCTGCATTCCACACAAAGTGTATGTGAAAAGTTTGAAAGATGTAAGGGTGTAAAATAGAGATCTTGTTAATAGAACGGGCCTCCAAATCAACACAACTATTATTAAACACACACCATTCAAATGAATATGACACAAAATTGTGAAGCAGCAATGCTAAATCAGTTGTATAACTCTGAACATCAGCTGGCGGAACAGAAACAGATTGCGTTTAGGGAAAACCTAGGAAAAGACAATGATACTAAAATCAAGAAGATACCAGAACTGAAAGAAATGGAAATGTTAGATCGACAAAAAATGCAAAAACTAGTGTTAGACTGTTAATGAAGGGACGATAACAGGAAACACTTACAATGGCCGAACATTACAATCACATGTCGCAATCAACCAGGGAACTGCACAAGAAAACCTATAAAATGACAAAAGACAAACACAGATAACGATAGGAACTCTGGATAGCCCGACTTGGTACCGGCACTGGCAACAGCCAGCGGTAGGGTTAAACCGGTTTATGGGTACCCAAACCTCCCTTTTTCTATATCCCGTTTCCCTATAGTATAATAAACATACAAATAAAACCCAATACAGGTAGACAACTAACTCTAAGACCACAATCTTGAAAAGGAAAGAATAGACAAATCGCAATTTAGAAAGAGCGTCGAGGAGTGCTCGCTGCTAAACTGCCGGCTAGCTCAAGAAGCCTAGTCTGCTGTAAAACACTGTCAGAATAACAAGCAAATTCAAAACTTTCCCAAGGATTTGTTCAAGAATCATCATGGATTTCAGTAGACATCGTTAGTTTCAGTGAGAGGCCAGTATAATTGTAAAATCTTCAGGTCACTGGATCCCAAAGCCAATTCAACGGAATCATGAAGAATATCCGGTCAATATCCCCTATTACGTAAAGAATGTAAGTTACGTCCAAGTTTTTCTGGATTTTTTTTATCATTTTTTTACATTCTTTAACATATTTTACGAAAGGATAGGGAGTAAATGAACACTAGACCATAAAACATATGTAAACTACAACTGCAATAATTTTAATGAGCTGTATGGCCATTTCGGAAATTAATTCTTCATCAGCAGCACTAGTACCCAATCGTAGAAAATCCAAAATTTTAAAAATGCTAAACCAACTTGCAGGAATACTTCATGTATATTGCAGATGTGCATCATGCATTTTAATTTTTCTTTTATTTCATTTGCCAGAATTCAATATTATCATTGAACTTGCACTATAGGTTATCGAGTCTTAGGTATGCCTCAATTATCCTCAACTCATGTACGGCTCTGTATTTTTCTATCAAACTTTGGGGAATGCATGCTTCATTATATCATGTAGATGTGCATCATGGACTTTGTATTTCAAACACGGGAATTCTTAAATATATATAGTGCAGGCGACACATGTGTTCCGTGGAACACCCATGCATTTTTATTTTTGTTCTGAATCTTGAAGTCACCATGAGGCCTCAAGACGGTTCCTAGCATCGGTTTGAGCGAGATACAATGCTACATCTATGTTTGTTAAACTACATATTTCACGAAAGGATATGGAGTAAATGAACATGAGACCATAACACATGTGTTTCCTCCAACTGCAGTAATTTTAATGAGCTGTATGGCCATTTCGGAAATTAATTCCTCATCAGCAACACTAGAACCCAAACAAAGGAAATCCGTATTTTCAAAAAAAAAATGTTTAAAATGCATGAAACCAAACGAAATTCGAATAATCAGTAATATCAAATATAGCTAAGGACAAAACTACGATGGAGGGAGTTAATCCTTAGGTTTAAGAATTTACATAATTTAGATATTGGTAATTGAATAAAGTGTACACATGAGATATTATCTCATGTACAAGTACACAATATCTACGAAAAATAAAGAGCATACATCTCTACCACGGTATTGATGTATATTTGTAATTGTTGCTCATTTAGCCTATATTCTAAGGTGCTGTATTTGATATTATAGTGAAAAGGCGTTCTATAAGAGAGAACATTAATTTGGGTACCCATAAACCGGTTTAACCCTAATGCTGGCTTTTGCTAGTGCCGGTACCAAGTCCGGCTGTCCCGAGTTCCTATTGTTGTTTACGTTTGTCTTTTGTCTTGTTTGTGTTTTTCCTGTTTAGTTACCTGGCAGATTGGGGCACGTGACTAATTTTCAGCCATTGTAGATGTTTCCTGTTATCCCATCTTCTACTCGGAAACAAGATATATAGTGATAGTTTCAACAAAAGGGGTGAAACAGATGTCGATTCGCAAACACTCAAAAAGTTTGTTAAAATATCTTTCTTTAACTTAATGTAACAATTGCGGCAGTGCTATTTTTCTACAATTTATACTACTCTCCAACAGGACAATTTAATGTCTGTACTCCTGGATACTAAAATGGGGGAGGAAATATTCTTATTTGATGCCAGATAAAGATTGGCACTAGTATTAGTCAGAGCAGACAATTGGGGATATATATCGCCCTGTATAGCTGCGATATAAATCAAAACGGAAGTTGTACGTTTTTACATCTGAAAACGCTAAAAACCGGAGTGTTTTGAAATGCT
The DNA here is from genome assembly GCA_002080025.1 of Modiolus philippinarum. NCBI lineage: Eukaryota > Metazoa > Mollusca > Bivalvia > Mytilida > Modiolidae > Modiolus > Modiolus philippinarum. Next base: position 6,113 of record MJUU01023665.1, read on the forward strand.
TCATAGGTTCTTTCGGCTTTATCTATGAATATTTAAAGCCATGAATGAATGAAAATTGTTCTTTAATTATCCTCCAACTTATTTCATATTCTTAATAACTAGTATAATCGCTGATTTGGTGACAAAATCGAAAACGCACGACAGTGGTTCAAATTTTCGCGATTCTCGACATTAAAATCGCATCATAAAATGTCTTCTCGTCTATTAACTAAAATAAAGCCATGATACAAATGATCATTACATCAAACAAATAAAAACCATAAAATTCATTTTATAGTTAAACGCAAAATAAACACGTTATGAAGCAAAATATAGCATCCCACAACTGTATCGTTGCAATTCATTTGTACAGTTCGTTGTGCAAGTTTCTAAATTTGCAGTGTATAGTTAGTTGACACTGACCGCTAATATAAATTGTTTTTCATTGATATGATTATTGACACAAGCAAGGCATTTTTCGTCATTAAATCATCATGGCTTGTTGAATCGGACAGAAACTTGTTTAAAATCAGAAACGCATAACTTTCAAAAACTTCTATTGTCCATTTCAATCCATAAATATAATGCAATTGTTTGCTTTGACATAAGTGCATTGTAGTTCTAAGGTATCAAAACGAATATGCCAAAAATCCACTTACAGGATCTTACATTGGATGAGGCGTTTTATAGCACTTAACATCAGATCTAGACACCAGGGAACAATCGACCAACATCTTTCTAAATATCATTAAAAAAATAGCAACAGGTAAAAGAAGTGACACTATTTACATCTCTGTGTTAATTAACTTATAGCATTAGCAGCCACTCCCCGGATTTCCTTATAGATAAAATGTAGGCTTTGACCCATTGCTCGTGATAATTCTATGTCTCCATTCGAACAACCATCCACTTGTCTTGAATTCAGTACGGCAGCTGCAGGTGTCGTTACTATTCAGAACACAATTATTGATTAATTGGCAAGAGTTTAACCTCCATTGAGAAATATTTCAGCAATGTCAGACATATCAGGAGGAGAATTAAAATAAATATGATAAAAAGAAGAAATAAATCTGGAAAGGACAACCGGGGCAACGAGTTTTGATTGCCACTCGAAAAGGAAAAAATGGGTAGGGGCAGGAAATTTAGCCTTCCATACGACCCCCAGTGTGTCTGCTCTCCTTAGAAAAAACAAAGACTCGGTCTTTATACTGCATGGAGCGTGGCGTTTTGAAACTGTGGTGTGTTTACGGTATGCAATAGTGTATTTAGGTTGCCCCGAGTGGTAAACTGGATCCCTGCTGATAGTTGTGTACTTGGTATGGTTTGAGTGTGTGTGAGCAAGAGACCAGTGTGTGAGTCGTCTGGTGGATTGTAGTTGATCGTTTGACATTCCGTAAGTGATTGAATATCAATATAGCAGTGTAATTTGAATACTAATAAATCCTGTTACATTATGCGGATTTAGCTTATCATTGGTAAGACGCAAATTTACCATAATGGCGCTGCGAGCACCGATTCTGCTCGTTAAGCCTATGTGAAACGACAGGAAAGTTTTCAAACTTGGCCGGGGTTCACACATGAAAAAGCAGAGAGGACGAATATAGAATTTGACATTTTCAACAATAGATATGAACTGATTTGGTATATAAATGGTGTCAAAATATTTGTTTTGATAAAATTCAGATATTGAACGCAGTGTTATAATAATATAGGCTACACGGTAAAAAGTGATTTTTCAGTGCACAAATGATCACGTGATCGATAGCGTGATTGATCAAGGTGATTCCAGTGGGCTAATTATAGAACAAATGAAAATAAACTTCTGTACATTAACCTTTTTGGCAGGTTTGTTTTTATATCTTTAATGATATTAATTTAGTGACAACCGGAAATTGAGATTGCAGTAAAATCGCAATCTCTACTTTATTGGTTTTCTTGAATTGAATTATTGACATTTTTTGTTACAAACTTTTTGGGAATAATAACTGCAATGACTTATCAACAACCGAAAGTCAGAATAAATTTTTGTAGCTATCAACAATTGTTAGAATTTCCAGGAGTTGGCAAAGCAATTGCAGACAACATTTTGGAATTTAGGGAAAAAGGTAAAATAATTGATGAAACAATATTAGCAACAATACCATATCTTAAAACATTCCGTCAGTTACTGGACATTGTTGATTTCACGCCTGTAACCGGTAATATGGATTTTAAATTTCATGAAACAGATTCAGATAGTGAATGTAGCGAGCCAGATCGAACAATTGACGAACTGTTTACACGCAAGTCAACACCGATAAAATCAGGAAAGCTCAAACGTGAAAAGTCATTATACTATAGCCCTACAAATTCAGATGAGTGTAACACCGAGATTAAGCATGATGTGAAAATGAGTTCTGAGTTGCCAAGACCAGAAAACCCGGCACCAACCCCACAATATTCAGATAAAACAATCTCCATGAACAAAGATGCTGCAGGTATTCAAAATAGTGAGTTTGCACAAATGAGAAGGAGAGTTCTGCCTTCCCAACCATCATCTCCGCAAACTTTACGGAGAAGGATGTTGCCGCAACTTCCGGCTATAACATCTCGAACTCATTCTGTTAAACAATCACACTTCCCAAGTCATTGAAATACGATAGTTCCAGCAGTTGGCAGGCTTTTTATACAAAATTTACAAAATTTTCTAAAGCATCAAATTGGTCTGTTGACGATTGCCGGAATTAGTTGTGCTGGTGTTTGGAGGGAAGAGCAAGTGAGTTTTATGCTATGCTTGCTGACCGTGGTCAAGATGAGAACTATGCTGATCTCGTTAGAAAGTTTGAAAAGCGTTTTGGCTACCAAGAGTTGCCCGAGACTCTGCAAATGCAGTTTCTTGGTGCAAGACAGAAACCAAGCGAAAGTATTGAGGATTGGGCGGATAGAGTTTTATCCCTAGCCACGAAAGCATTTAGAGATTTGCCAGATGAGCACATGTACAGACAGGCTATCCTTCGCATATGTCAAGGCTGTAGTGACAAAGAAGCCGGCAAAAGTGCTGCGACCTCTAGACCAATGTCTATTGAGGACGCAGTAGATAAAATTAAATGGTATCAGCATACGGTCAAGGCTATCTACGGTCAGTCAGTCAAGACCCGAGATTATCCAGATTCGGAGCCTGAAGACGTTTCCACATATAAAAAGGTGTCAAAAGCACAAAAAGAGTCAAACAACAATGATAATATGGCATTGCAAGACGAAATTAAGTCTTTGGTGTCAAGTGTCCAAAGTTTGACTACGGATATGGCTTCACTAAAGAAACAAATAAGTGAAAAACCCAAACAACGAAGCAACATAGTTGCCGGACAAAACGCACAAGGGCGTGGTCGACGATGTTTTAATTGTCAAGAAACTGGACATTTTAAAAGGGATTGCCCAAAATTAGGAAAAAAGGGTGATAAGTTTAATAAGGCAGATGATAATGATTCTTTAAACCCATAGGGGTTGGCCAAGGAGGTTTAAAGTCAACCCAAGAAAATAATATATGCCTCAAACAATCAATTGATAAGTCACAGGGGTCCAAGGAGTTCAAATTTTCAATACCTGAGGTACATGCGGATTATACCAAAAGTGATAATGTAGGTATAAGCAATCAGGGAGAATTGGATAAGGGAACTCAAGTGGAACCAGACCCTGTGAGGCAGGAGGTGTCTGGAGCCGAGACCGATGAAGTAGACGGTCTTGGTAGAACCTTGAGTATTTGCACGCTTGGTCTAGCGGCAATGATGAGACTGGATCTTGAGGTCCAGGGTTTGGCAATTACAGCAATAGTGGACACGGCAGCAGAGGTCACAATTGTGTCTGACAAAGTGTTTCAATCATGGGACGTCAAACCCGGTATAATAAGAGACCTCAACATGCACACTGCAGGTCGGGGTATGTCAATGAGAGCAAGTATAACAAGTCCGGTCAATATAAAAATTGGTTCAGAAACCTTCCAGTGGAGTGTGTATATAGCTCCAATTGATGACGATATCCTCTTGGGTTTAGATTTCTTAAAACATCACAAGACTACCGTTAATTTATGCACTGATAAGTCAAAGGAAATGACATCCCGCTAAAATACGGGAGCATTCAGGGTGCATCAGCAAGTACTTCTGAAGTTGAAATCTGTAAAACAACGATTGTACCCCCAAACTCGGTGACAATGTTGCAATGCAAAATGACTAACAGGTTAAAAACATTTGTCACTGAACCACTTGTCAAAGATATACTGATGCCTTGTGCAGTCTATTATGAGGATGACGTGCCTAAAATTTGTTTTGTAAATGTAACTGATCGAAATATGACTTTAAAGAAAGGGCAAGTAGTAGCTACAGCATCAGAGGCTGACATTTTGACCAATGACAACATAAGTGTGGCAGAAATTTCATCTGTTGTTAAACCGACTAATGTAAAGCAAAAAGTGCCTGACCACTTAACTCACTTGTTTGAAAATTCAAAGGGGGAGTTAGACAAGGACCAGAAAACTGACCTACTGTCTTTACTGATAGATTATAAGGACGTCTTCGCAAAAGATGATTTCGATTTAGGGGACTTCACCGCTATTCAGCATACTATTGATACTGAAAATGCCCGACCAATTAAGCAAAGAATGCGGAGAACCCCATTGTGTTTTGCTAAAGAGGAGGATGCACATTTAAAGCAAATGCTTAGTGTTGGAATCATCGAACCATCGACTTCAGAATGGGCGTCCCCTCCAGTGTTGATACGGAAGCGAGACGGAAAAGTGCGATGGTGTGTCGATTATAGAAAGCTGAACTCGGTGACCAAAAAGGATGTTTATCCATTGGCATTGATGGAGGAATATCTCGATACTCTCTCTGGCAATGTTTGGTTTTCAAAACTTGATGCAAATTCAGCTTATTACCAAATTAGGGTTAATGAGAGTGATCGGGAAAAAACTGCATTCATAACGAAGCATGGCTTGTTTCATTTTGTAAGAATGAGCTTCGGGTTATGCAATGCGCCCAGTACATTCATGCGGGCTATGAATCTTGTGCTTCGTGGTCTCCATTGGAATATTGTCTTGGCTTTCCTAGATGATATGGTGGTTCTGGGAAAAGACTTTCATGACCACATTAATAATTTGAAATCTGTTCTAGACCGATTACGAGAATACGATTTAAAATTGAAACCGTCCAAATGCCAGTTATTTCAGCGGAAAATTGAATTTCTTGGCCGTGATGTAGATAGTAACGGCATGCAAATAGGAAGAGAATATGTGCAGGTCATTAGAGACTGGCCTGTTCCAGTTTCCTCCAAACAGGTGGAGCAATATCTTGGCTTTACAAACTATCATCGTGCGTTCATAAAAAATTATGCAAAAATTGCGCAACCACTTTATTGCGTGACAGGTAAAAACAATTTTGTTTGGGAACCAGAACAACAAGATTCATTCGACCAATTAAAGCAAGCTTTGTTTACAACGCCAGTACTTGCATTTCCAAATACCACAGGGACTTTTATACTAGACACGGACGCTTCAAACTTTGCAATTGCGGGCGAGCTCTTACAGGTTCAGAACAACGATGAACGAGTAATTGCTTATGGGAGTTTTGCACTGTCTAAGGAACAAATAAAATATTGTACAACCCGAAAAGAATTATTAGCTGTGGTACGTTTTACCAGACAGTTCCGTCATTACCTTTTAGGGCGCGAATTTCTGGTTAGAACGGATCATAGCAGTTTAACATGGCTTCTTAATTTTAAAGAGCCACAAGGGCAACTCGCCAGATGGCTTGAGGAGCTGTCCCAATACAATATGAGAGTAGAACAAGACCTGGGAAAAAACATGGAAATGCCGATGGCCTCTCCCGAATTCCACAGGAACATTCATGTATTAGTCCTTCTGGACTCCCATGTGGGGTTTGCAAGTACTGTGAGCGTGCACATCGTAATTGGAGCGAGTTTCAGTAAAAGGTTGACGATGTTGTGCCATTAACAAATGGTCAAGTAAAGTCACAGAAAGTTTCACAAGTAGAAGTTGAACTAGATGATAATGGGATTCTACACACTTCAATAGAAGTGCTTAACATAAATGACCAAGTAAAGGTGAATTCTTCCCATATAGAAGATAAAAAAGTAGCAACTGTTTCTGATTTCAACTCATATGGGATCAATTACTCGTTCGACGAACTTAAGAAAGCTCAAGAAACCGATAATGACATAAAGTATATCTATTCCTGGTTGTCCAAAAAAGAAGAAGTATCGGACTCTGCATTGTTTCTTGCAAATCCAGCTGCTAAGAGTTACTGGATAAACAAAACAATGTTCTGGTTAGATGGTCATGGCGTATTACGGACCTCACTACCAGATGGTCTTGGTAATAGATTTTTAGTGCAAAAGGTTTTTACTTCTGAAGTGAGCCACGATCTACCAACATCCGGACACCAGGGGATTAAAAGAACAAGTCTCAAAGTACGGGAGGGGTACTATTGGTACAAAATGGGCTCTGCGATTAAAGAGTATGTTCGAACATGTCAAATATGCAATAAAAATAAAAAGGCCAATAGGAATGCTAGATATCACATGACACAATATCATGCAAGTGCACCAATGGAGCGTGTCCACCTTGATTTTTGGGACCCATGACCGAAACCAACTCTGGGAATGCCTATGTGCTAATGATGTTGGACCAATTCACAAAGTGGGTTGAGTGTATACCTCTGCCGTCACAAACGGCGGAGGTCACTGCAAGGGCAGCCGTAAACGAGTTTTTCGCGCGGTTTGGGTTCCCTTTTCAGATTTTCACTGATCAAGGACGTAATTTTGAGAGTTGTTTGTTCAAAGCGATTTGTAGTCTACTTCATATACACAAATCTCGCACTACTCCTTACAGACCCTCTGCAAATGGACAGGTAGAAAGATTCAATCGTACCCTTATGGATGCTGTCCGTTGTTTTGTTTCTAAGCAACAAGACAATTGGGACGAACATTTGCCTCAACTTGCTGGAGCAATTCGCTCAACAGTGAATAGGAGCACTGGTTTATCGCCAAATCAAATGATGCTCGGTAAAAAGTTACGAGCCCAGTTGATCTAGTGTTCCCGCCTGAACAACATGATACGGGAGACACTCCAACTGATTACGTGGCAAGGTTAAAAAGCGCAATTGAAGTTTCACATGAAATCGCTAGAGATGTTTTGAAAACGACACCGGATATAATGAAGAAAGATTATGATCTAAGAACATATGAGCACAAATACGAGAAGGGTGATTTTGTTTATGTTTTAGATACGGCCGTTGTGAAAGGAAAAAATCGAAAACTTACTTCTCCTTGGAAGGGACCTGGAATCATAATTCAAGTGCTCTCTCCATATCTATACAAGGTCAAAATGAAAAATGTTGTGTTTACAGCCAATCACGACAGGCTTAAATCTTGCAATGACAGAAATGTCCCAGCGTGGTAAGTGGGGTATAAACAGCGTATTGAAAACGGCGAGGACAGTTCTACATTAAATAGTTCGGACTCGTATTGCTTATGTGGTGGTCCTGAATATGGTTTCATGATCATGTGTGACAAATGTGACGAATGGTATCATGGCCCATGTGTAAATGTTAATAAAGAGTTAGCAGATACTATTCCACTATATCATTGCCCTCGTTGTCAGTGTGTTGTTAGTTGTTACTTATGTAAATCTCATATTTTACAGAATATGGCAGAACTTGCACTAGACGACATCAGCAGTGTTGATTGGTCTGATGACGAGAGGTGTAAAGAAATTGACAAAAGTTTAGTTGGTAATTCGAACTCCCAGTCGTCCGACTCATCTGCGGACACACTGGTTGAGGAGAACAAAGTTTGTGAGGTATCTACTCAAACTGGCCCGAGGAAGAGGAAAACAAGAACAAGGACCCGTAGACGAAGACGCGAGGCTCGATTAAGAAGGCTTGAAAGTGAAAAGGTACAGTCATGCCACACTGACAAAAGACAAAATCCCGAAAAGGAAAAGTGTACCCCTAGTAATGCTTCAAATGTTTCTAGGAGGGAAAACAACTCTGAAGTCCAGAAAAAACGTACTTCGCATGGTTTTTCTGCATATGTAGTTCCTGGGTGCGGCATCAGAACTAGGAAATTTAAGAAACATGCATATAACTGGCACCTTCCGGCAATAATGCGGGGCACGCCCCAAAAAGGCTTTGAGACAGATAAACAGTTACAAGTTCTTAGACATGAGGCCCTCCAGAAACTTGCAAATTGGGTTACTGGAGTGAACTCTGTCTTTGAATTAGTTCGTTACGTGAATGAACACAAAATAGTGCCACAGGACACCACACTGTTGTCTAGACAAAAGGTGCAGTTTGTATGTCTAAGCACAGAATTGGAGTGGAGACAGCCTGATGTATTCACGTTGAGACCTTTGAACTCACCTGCTGCACAAATTCATTGGAGAGTGCTCCTTCACCTGCTACCGCTCCTCACTCCCGCACGTCGCGAGGAGTTTCAGAGGGTTGGACAGGACTACTTTACACCTCCACTCCCGTACCATTCAGCGGGAAGTACATAGGAAGATGAATGCCCTGAAGCAAGTTCATCAAAGATGAAGTCAGTTGTAACAGTAAAGAAGGCTGAGGTTCTGTCTGCTTATGATAGTCACATGCATCTTGACAGATTGACACAACGTCTGCAAATACCCTCGGCTATCTCTGCAGTATTGGCTTTGCCCGTAGAACCAGCAGCGGGTCAGCCAGTTGAAATAAAAGGAGGTACCATAGTTTACTGTGACCCTAGATCGTTTCCAAGTATGAAGGACATAGATGGTGTTGATGGGTGGGTCACAGCCGTAGGATTTCATCCCAAACATGCAAACACCTTTAACCATGATGTACAAAACAAATTGAAAACACTCTTACAAGAAAAGAATGTCATGGCATTCGGTGAAATAGGACTGGACAGAACCGAAACCTAAGTCAAATTGGAGGACCCAAGAATTGGTTTTGAAAGAATTGTTACGTTTGGTTTCCGTTGTAAAACCACCCATTCCTCACGTCAGAGGAGAAAAAGAAGGTTCTAGTGACGCATACTCGCGTTGTTTGTCAATTATGCGCGAGTGTGTTAAGGATAAGGACCAACTCATCCATCTTCATTGTTTTGGAGGATTCCCAGACCAAGTCCGCCAGTGGAGAGGGGACTTTCTAAATACTTATTTTGGAGTGGCGGGAAATGTTAAATTCTTCTCCAAAGAGCAGAAAGAGGGTCTCCGAGAAGTGCCGGA
>MJUU01023665.1:15838-80900 GCA_002080025.1 Modiolus philippinarum
GGGGGGGGAGTGTGGTGTGTTTACGGTATGCAATAGTGTATTTAGGTTGCCCCGAGTGGTAAACTGGTTCCCTGCTGATAGTTGTGTACTTGGTATGGTTTGAGTGTGTGGGAGCAAGAGTCCAGTGTGTGAGTCGTCTGGTGGATTGTAGTTGATCGTTTGACATTCCGTAAGTGATTGAATATTAATATAGCAGTGTAATTTGAATACTAATAAATTCTGTTACATTATGCGGATTTAGCTTATCATTGGTAAGACGCAGATTTACCATAATGTATTTGCATACGCCTTTGAATCTGTTCAGATGTTTTTGACTAAAGATTTAAACAGGTTCATACGATATGACATTACATACATTATAATCCTGTCCTCTTGAGTATAGACCAATCGTGGAATACGCATCTTTGGTTCTTAAAAGAATATTTTGAAAAAAGGAGAACATTTTGTCATCCACTTTCCAGTATAATAGTTTTGTTAATTAATACTTCTAAAGGATATAGAGACTGATTGCTGCATGTGACACCACTTTGATTCTGGCATAAAGAATATTGACGGACCTCTTTTACGCAGGGGTTAATGTTCCCTGTCTAATGATGAGCAAGCTAGAAAAATGTCATTCAGTCACTGTATATCATTTTGTCTTTTTTATCCATTTAAGAAGAAGCGGACAGGGTTAAGGGAGACCGGGAGAAAGGAGAAGAAGGGAGAGAGGCTGGAAAAAATAGTGGGAAGGGTGAAAAGAAAATGAAAGGGATACCACCAGAAAACGGGCAGAAGAAAGGAGAGGGGCGAATGAAAGGAGAGACACACCCTGTCCGCCCCCTCATTTCACTTGACATTTTTTTCTCCATTTTCAGAGATCATTAAATGTATAAGTCCGGCACCTGAATCAGTTTTTAGGGGTTCAGGCTACAGAGCTGCTGAGTGTATCCCCAGCTGGTGAATAGTGAAATACCCTGTCTATGCGAGATTGCCAGGTCATAATACGGAAAGCGAACCATAATAGACGAACTGTGTGGAGAGATGCCTTGCTCCATTGCTCCATGTAGTATAAAGACCCCTTCCATATTTTTCTAAAAAGAGCAGAGTCACTGGGTCTCGTATAGGAGGCTACATTTCCTGCCCCTACCCATTTCTCCCCTTTTCCAGTGGCAATCAAAACTCATTGCCCCGGTTGTCCCTTCCACTTTTATTGCTGTCTTCTCTTACTTCCATTTTTTTTGTATTTGATTAACTTGTTCTCGTCCTGGTATAGCTTAAATATTTCTCACTGGACGTTAAAATCTAACTAATCAATAAATCAATTAAATGTATAAGCAGTCCTGACTCGATTATTCTAGTGTATTCTAGATAAAACATAGTTTGACCATAACCTCTGAAACTATATAGATGCAAACTGAATCAAACCTCACATGGAAATACTTCCGTCAGAGCAAAAAAAGTTAAACATCAGACTCTATGTCAAAAATATTGTGATCATCACCTTTGATAGTACTGACGCAATTTGAAGCATAGAACGTATTGATAGTACTGAACCAATTTTAAGCATAGGAAGTATGAAGATAATCTCCTCTGAAACTATGAAAGCAAATTGAACCGAAGTATACATGAATGATGTATAGATTTCTCTATTGATCTGACAATAAACATGTAAATATTGTCAACATCACTGACTGAAATCATGGTAAAAGCATAATTTCATCATCTATTCAACTATGACATAGCATTTGTTGAGTGATTATTTTCAATGATCTCTAAATACTGATAAACTTAATTGAGCAGAAATAGGTTTATTTTTTATTTAACCTTTTGTAAATTTGTATTTCCAGTATACCAGTAAAGTGGGGCAGAGCTGACCCATTGAATAAAATATTGATAATAATGATACAAACAAAATGTAAATTAATGCGGAGGGAGATTTCCGAAATATGCGTCACGTAGATTTTAATTGACATAAAAAGTTTACACACAGTGCTAAAAAGTATTGATCAACCGATCACTCATAATCAATGATAAATGTGAGCATATAATTATGCATTGTTTGCTTCTGGAACATGAAGATCTCTTGTATACTTTTTAAAAAATCTTTCCTGGAAAAACTCTTAACTCTAAATTCTCGTATTAGAGACTCGTGATCAAGTCCTGCAAGCTCATTTTACTAGTCAGTGGTATACATACCTGCATTCAAACACTCGAGAACTTTTGAAAGATTAGATGTTACTGTTTTTTAAAACAAGGGCAGTAGAATATGGAAGGAACAATCACAAAAACCAAAGTCCAAAGACATGGCGAAAACGGCAATTATTGTATATTTTGGCCAGTTGTAAGCTAAGTCGTTGTGATGACACTGAAAATAAGCAATCTTAGGTCATAGTTATATTATATACATTTTCTTTTGCTTTAGTCTCTAATAGATATTCATACTTTACAAATACTGAATTAAATAAATATGAATTGTTTCATATCATTCTCCTTCATTGTACACTGGCAAATAAACTTCTCGCAAAACAGGAGTTAAATGATAGATAAGCTTATATAAAAAAAATCAGTAACCTGGCACTGTAAAGTACATAATATATAAATGTAGAATATTTTCATTAAAAATTATTCTGGGCATATGTACAGTATACAAAAAGAATTTTTTAATCGGAAAATAACATTAAGATGTAAATTTTAAAGGCTTTATATCTAGAAATAATAATAGTAAAAAATAACAATAATAAATAAATCAATTAATAAAAATATAATATGAAAAAATAAACAAACATGAAAAAATAATAAAATTAATAAAAGCAACAATAAAGTAGAACAATTCTCGATTTTTTTTTTTCAACAAAGCGTTTTATTGAAATGAATAATACACGTAAAATAAACGTTTAGTTGTCATGTATAATGAATATAAGTTAAGAAGATATTACATTTTTCATTTCGCAAATAAAAATTTCTATTTTAAAAAAAACAATCGTTTAAAGTACAACTCTTTCGATCTTTGTGATCATTGATCGAAAGGATTGTGATTCTTGATCGCAACGTTTGTGATCCTCGATCGCAACGGCTTTGATCCTTGATCGCAACGCCTGTGATCCTTTAATTGTATCTCCTGCGATCATTGATCACAATTATTGCGATCAATGATCATATCACCTGCGATCAAGGATCACAACGCCAGCGATCAATGATCGGAAACCTTTTGATCATGCGGTCATTGATCGCATTCCTGGATTACGATCAATGATCATAACTTTTTTTCTGTGATCCTTTTGTGATTTCTTAGTGAATCTTTTGCAGTCAAATTGCCAGGTTGGATATTCCTGGTACTGTATTTCCGTTATTCAGGATTTATTGTCCGTCTTGATTGAGTAATTTAAGGAGTTAAATGTATGCCGTGTCTATCGATTTGTATTTATCTGGTAACATGATTCTGACATATGCTCAAAACTTTAAAATGTTGACTAGCAGTTTCAATAGATTATATGTGTTCAGCAGCGTCCACTACTCTAGAGACTGTATAACTGGAACACGATTTTAGTCTTGAGTATCTTTAATTACATTTTAGTTTTTTGATCGAAAATGTTATTTTAGAGGTTCAGTTCTTTTCTTATGTCTTTCTCCTGTCTTTCTGTGAGTTTACATTGCGTGAAAATAATTTTAATTGGTCAAGCACATCGTGTCAATTAACATGATTAAGTTGTTTATCGGTCAACAAAAGGAAAATCAAATATTCCAATTCGACCTATTCACAGGTTCTTGTCAAATGAAAAAAAAAAAGAAAAAAAAAACAATGAAAGGATATGGAGGAAATGCACATGTCACAAAGAGTTTTTACAAATTCATGGTACAAGCAGGCAACGAAACAAGGCTTTTATTGTTGTTCTACATCCTGAAGTCAAAATGAGGCTTTCGACAATGCGATTTGCCCATACCTCTTAGTAAGTTTTGAATTGATCATCTTATTTTTCATAAGCAATATATTTTTATTTGCTATAGATGAGTCGATTTCCATTGTTGTTTGATCTGCATTAGAGAGTATTTAACAATTATGTTGACTAACTTTCATATCAAGACAAGTGTACAAGTACCATTAGCAATCTAAAATTAGAAAAGTACTAAAAGGTTTGCAAACTTATTTTACTCCTGACAGGTGAACTTAAACAAAACTGTAAGAAGTCTGAAAAATATAATAGTAAATAAAAGAAAATAGCACATCTACACTTTGGATATAGAGACCCTGAAGGGTATTAGTGATCAAAATGAAATAAATATTTAAGAGGCACATCCAAATGAATATCTTCAAAAAGCCTTAATTTCATATTTTTTAAATGAAACTTATACATCTCGACTCAATTGCGAACATCTGCTCGGAATCTGTTATGTCTTAACCATTCAAAGACATGCTTTGGAATTAGTAGTGTGACAGTACAGCTTATCTACGTTGTCTTAAATAGATTCAAATTGCCAGTAAATCGACCGAATTGACAGAGTGATTTTTGGCTCACTCGCTTAGGCGGCTGGCTTGAGTGCTAAAGATCCATGGTTCGGTCACCGGATGTGATCGTTGCAATTTTTTAGGGAGATTCACGCTCTCTTGTTACATTTGGCGCACCAATTTCGCATTTTCTTTTGAGCCAACACTTAAATGTAAGAACTGATCATGTATCCTTAAATAAGTTGAAAAGTTTTAAAATTCTGATGGGATGACAGCTCGATGGATAAATGTCTTTGATATATATGACATGAATTTAGAACATAGAAAAGACAGTTTACTTTTCAATGCTGAGGGGTAAACTAGGCATCCACATATGAAATGCATCAAAGATGACTGTCCGGAATGTACCAATATACAACTTATGTCTGATACTGCAAGTGAAGACTGTAATTATGAAACAGTTACAAATAGCCTAGAGTCTATACGACCGAATAAATAAAACTGACCAAAGATAAGACAGAAACTATAGTACAAGAGTAAGTCGAGAATAATGTAATCCCAAATTTGTTATCTTTGTGGTCTGATGCACATTCACAATTGAATGGCAGGAAAACGATCTAGCTATTAAGAAGGTTTTGGAATTAAAGTCATCGTGCCTTGTTAAGCATCTGAATGAATGTATTCAAGGTTGTTGGTTTTCTGTAAGGACCCTATGAAATTATTAGAACCAGTTGAGAGTTCGAAATAGTATGCTCTTGTTTTCGTATGAAACCCAAAATTCAGAAATTACAATGTTGTTTTGTAGCTCCATTTGATATAACGTCTTAATTTGTAGATAAACATCATGATTCTCGAACATCTGGACACTAACGTGGAGATAAAACTTGAGCTTCATTCAAACGTCGTTTACTTTGGCCTGAAATGACCTCAAATGTTAGTATTTGTGTCTTGTAGCCGTTGTGCATAAGCAAAGGCAGGTCCTAGTGTTGGACAATATTTTTATAAGAGTATGCTCTTGGCTCTCTTTTTGTTTTGCCGTTGATATAGTAGGTCTTCATCTAGTTACAGAGAATGATAATGAATATATTATTATAATGACTGTTCATTTTGCCAAGTGGACCAATTCTTTCCTTGTACCTAACCACACTGTCCTTACTGTTGAAGACAAATAAGTTACGGAAGTCATTTGCCGTTTTAGAATCTAAACTCAGTTATAATCATACCAGGACAGCGAAATCGAATTTGTTTATTAATAAACATTGAAAAGACCCGAACGTATCCCTTCCGAATTTTAATTCAAATATTAACATTTTTGTAAATGAAAACCGAAATGACAGGGATAACCATCTCCAATATTTATTAATGGCTTATAGGGCTTATATTCAGGATAGTACTGGGTACTAGCTCCATGAACTTTTATACAGTTAACCTTTACCCTGTCGAATATATTAAATAGATAGAACTCAGCCTCTCAGTAACATATGAATTTGCCCATAAAAATCTTGAGTGAGCTGCTTCTCTTCAAAAACGAAATTACCATCGTGGTGTAAACACGTACCTTTGACGAGGGTAGTTTCGTGTGGAGACGGTATCCTTCTAAGGCGGGATTTAAGTAAGCAGGAACCGAACCGTCAGTCTAAAACAACGACAGTAGAATACCGAAGGAACAAAGGGGTGAAATTCACAAAAATCGAAGTCCAAAGACAGGGCAAAAACGAGAACACAGAAAACAATGACGTTAGACACAAAAACAATGACGCCAGACAGACACAAAGCACAGAACTAAAACTAATAATCCTATGAATCTAAAACTAATAATCCTATGACAATGGCAACATCGGAAAACAAACAAATACATGAGTACGGCACAGAAAAGAAAACAGAAGACAAAGACACACACAGAAATGAACAACACAAGCTCAACAAAAAAAAAAAAAAAAAAAAAAAAAAAAAAAACATGGTCGAGACAAGATGCACCAATACAGTAAGCATCTTCTGCTTCTTATAAGACACCAGCCGTGTTGAACATGTCAAATCCGGTAGAAAAGTCAAATTCAGCTGAGGAACACATTTAAGTGGTAGAGAGAAAGATTTGTTGTCATCTTGGAAACAGATATCCCATTGCGGTCCACAATATCGTGATGTTGGCTGTAAAACTTTTGTAGTAATGACTTCAAGATATGGATAACATACCCTTGCTTAAGTAGACTATTTGTAGATCTATTTCTAGCTCTATCAAGTTGTCACTGTATTGACCGCAGGCCATTGAGTAGCGAGTGAGTTAGGAGATGTAAACTCCATATCTCAGTGTTTTTTGGAATAATGTTATAAAGAAAAGTGAAGTTGACTATTGGAGAAATGAAGTTATCGCGTTTATCAAATAGTCTAGTTTGTAGTGTACCTCTGTTGTCGATTTTAAGATGGAGGTCAAGAAACAAAGCCGATGTGGAAGTATTTGTAGTATCCTTGATTTCGAGCTTTTTTAGGTAAATAAGATGCAGAAAACCACCAAAGCGAGGGTTGTTTAGTGATCAAATATCATCTATATAACGGAAGCTGAATTTAAAGGACTAGTCCAGATTTTTATATTATTTTGAAGAAGTCCTTTGATTAATTCAGCCTTATATGATCGGAGGAAACAATCGGCTAAAAGAGGTGCACAGTTTGTGATTATTGGAATTCCGATAGTTTGTTGAAAACAAGTCTACCAAAATGGACAAATAAATTTTCGATCATAAACTCTAACATTAAAATTTAAAATTAAAATTAGCCAAATAAGCGATAATTAGGTATTTCGTAATTCTATTTTTTTAGTTGTCAATGTGGATAATTTGAAATCTTTCACAAGGTACAAGTTATACACCATATGGTTGGGTACAATGTAATCTTGCAGAGTTCACCCCTGATAATGAAGATTTATCAGATGTATCTTTACTTGTTGATTATGTTAAGTTAATTTTTTTACGATTTGCAGAGTCTTATTGAAGTCAAAAACTTTGATACCCCAGAAGCCAGGGATGATACATCACCCGCCCTATAAACAAGAGCTTTTAACCCCTCCACGAAGAACATGCTGTGGTCGATCAATTCGAAAGCCTATTAAGTAATCCTCTTCTTTATAATCAGTTTACAGTTACAATCGAAAATGCAGTCTGACTGGTTATCCTACTGTACATATGAAAATATATTTGACATGATTTTTGTATCTTAAATATGAATTAATTGAAACAGAAATAAAGCCCAAACGGCAGTCTTACTTCACTTTCACAAGGAAATGGTTGAAAATAGGAATAAATATAGTACTACTATCCAATATGATTCCCTTCCTTTGAGAAAAGTCCATGTGTGTCTGTATTGAATGTCTGCAAGCAGTAAAGATGGCTATGACTGACTTTGCTTTCGATATATAAATTATTATGTTTGTCTCATGGTAGGGATATAATAATTAAATTGAAATTCCGAAGTTCTATTAGGAATGAGATACTTATTTATATTTCAGGTTGCAATCTAATGAGATACAAAATGTGTTGAATCATGAAAAAATTTGTGTATTTTTTTATTTATACACTAATATTTTTGTACATAAACCTATAGTGCGTAATCAAGGTATTTTTGGTTGTCGAATTTTGAATTTATGCATAGGTTTTCCGAATAAAGTAGGGTTCCTAGTCTAGATAGAAATTTTATTGCTAGAAGTAATATACATATTAAACCTTTCGATAATGAGTAGGGGTATGTGGTCTAGCAATTGTTTAAATGATGTTGGTGTATATATGAAAATAACAAATGTGAGGTATGGAATATTTTGTTCGTTTATACTTTGGAAAATATAGTACTGCTTATGAAACAACGGCAGTAGAATACCGAAGAAACAAAGGAGTGAAATTCACAAAAATCGAAGTCCAAATGAACAAGGGATATCAAATAACTTGAAAATTCAAGTTTCTTTTTAATTGCATAAACAATAAATTGACAGTCATGGCCAAGATAGAAATGGATGTCGCTCTCACGAAATGACGAGATTAAATTATTATATGGGATAACCATACCCAATAGATGGCATGCCATACGGATGTTCCGAACTTATTTTACTGTCTTTCAACAGTTTTGTGGGCATATAGTGTCTTTGGTCTTCAGTCTTCTGGTGTTCTTGCTTTTGCTTTGTCTCTGGGCTTTGATTTATGTAATATTGTGCTTTGTTCCTTCGGTATTCTACTGCCGTTTTTTCACACTGTTTGTGCTATAGGTTTTAGTGTTGTGGTTGTGTAAGTGTTTTGTGGTTGTGTGGTGTCTTTAGTCCTCTGTCTTCAGGTATTGTCGCTTTTGCCTTGTCTCTGGACTTTGATTTATGTAATCTTCTGCTGTGTACCTTCGGTATTCTACTGCCGTTGTTTTACATAAATCATGGGAAATGTCTAGACAAAGCGCAAACCAATTAAAGAGGTTGTCAGGATTTCTTCTCAGAATATATGAAAAACAAAAACAAAACAAAAAACAAGAACAAAAACAAAAACAAAAAAACAATAAAAATCTATTGCCAATTATCCTCATTACTTTTGTTACACGGTTATGTACAGAAGTGACAACAATATCCTAAAAATGCGTTCCTTGAAGAGATTTGCTTTAGTTTTTTTTAAAAACAATGAAATCTGATTTAAAATCCCTTTGCTATGTCGGGGGTCACGTGTAATAATTAGCTAACAATAGATTTTTTTCATGTGATGTCGCAAAAGAGAACTTGGGGTATCAGCAATATTTTCTGTCAGAAGTAGACGCTGACTATTACTCTATGGGCTGGAATAACCCCCCGTGTACCCCCACTTATGATCCCCACCCATATTTTTCAGTCCTTCTATATCCCATCTTCAAAATTAAACAAGTTAACATGAGCATAACCTGCACGCAATATTGGAACAGGCCCCCCTTTTAGACCCACCCAACGAAATTTTGGAAAATTTCGTTTTTGATCAAAGATTTCTTTCAATTGCTTCAAATTGTTGATTGGTGCCTCTCAGTTATATGAAAAAAATGGTATAGAATGATAGCCTATGGTATAAGCTTTACAAATATTCCACATAAGTACCATTTCTATACCCAATACGTCATAAGAATTGAAAAATCTTACCCCTACCCCTTCGGAATGTTGACGTAAATTTTAAGACTTTTCTCGAAATTTTGTGAGTTCAACGTTCCTTAGAAACCAGTATGTTTTGCATTTCATAATTCTTGGAATTGTTTTACATATTGTAAATAAACTATCACTTTTAAATAGACAAATAAAACACATCTTTGAATATTTTTGTTTTCGACAATGTTTGTCCCTTTTTTTGTCTCATCTTACCTATGATTGGTTCAAATTCATGAAGGGATGAAACAAAATGGAAGTACATAATGTCTTCTTTACAACTGGTACAAATTGTGGCAGTTTTGAAGTATTATAAGCTTCTTACATCCATAAAACTTACCCCTACCCCAACAAATTTACTCTAAATTTGTCAATTTTTTGTCTATGTTTGCATAAAAATTACCGGAACACGCAAATTGTGTGTTATATATGACAAGGTTGCATGAATTATATTTTGATTTCGTATTTGAACTGCCATTTATTGACTTAAACTCGATATCTTGCCCGAAATGTATGAAAAAATGGGCATTTTCTACATTTCAGATTTATCCAAAGTTCACTGTTAAATCGTTATACATTCAAAAGGAGGATATATCTGCAGTTATGCCAATTAATTGTTCTTAGGGATATATCAGTTGTCTTGAAAAATTGCTTAGAAAAACAAGGAGTGTTTAATGTGACTCTGAATAACGAAAATCTTACCCCTACCCCAACAGATGTTCCCTAAAATTGTCAATTTTTTTCTCTATGTTCGCATAAAGATAACCAGAACACGCAACATGTGTGTTGTATATGACAACGTTGCATGAATTACTTTATGATTTGCTATCTTAACAGCCATTTGTCGACTTGAACTTAATTTTTATCCCAAAATTAATGAAAAATGGGAATTTTCAAGATTTCAGATTTGTCCAAAGTCCAGAGGTTAAATCGTTAAATTTATCAAATCCGAAGGATATATCTGCAGATTTGCCATCTAATTGATCTAAGCGATTCATTAGATGTCTTAAAAAATTGTTAAGAAAAACGAGGAGTCTTTAAGGTGACTGTGAATACCGAAAACATTACCCCTACCCCAACAAATTTTGTCAATTTTTTTTGTCTATGTTCGCATAAAATTAACTTAAACACGCAAACTGTGTGTTCAGTATGACAATATTGCATGCATTGCATCACGATTTGATATTTTAACATTTGTTGACTTAAACTCAACATTGTGCCCGGAATTAAGGAAAAATGGATGGGAATTTTCAACATTTCAGATTTGGTCAAAGTTCACTGTTAAACCGTTATATACGGCAAGTCTGGAGGATATATCTGCAGATATGCCAATTAATTGTTCTAAGGGATATTTTAGTTGTCTGGAAAGTGTTTAGAAAATCAAGGAGTACAGTATTTAATATGACTCTGAATACCGAAAATCTTACCCCTACCCAAACAAATTTTCCCTAAAATTGTCAATTGTATGGCTTTGTTCGCATAAAAATAACCAGAACACTAATAATGTGTGATATATATGACAATGTTGCATGAAAAACAGCAAGATTTGGTATTTTAACAGCCATTTGATGATTTAAACTCAATATTTTGCCCCAAATTGATAACAAATGGGGATTTTCTGTATTTCAAATTTGTCCAATGTTCATTGTTTAGTCTTAATATATGTCAAATCTGGAGGATATGTCGGCAGCTATGCCATTGAATTGTTCTGTGCGAAACATTAGTTGTCTTAAAACATTGTTTAGAAAAGCAAAGAGTGTTTAATGCTAAATACCTAAAATCTTACCCCTATCCAAACAAATTCACCCTAAAGTAGTCATTTTTTTTGTCTGTATTCGCATAAAAATAACCAAAACCCGCAAAGTCTGCATTGGATATAAAAATGTTGCATTAATCTTATCATAATTTGTCATATTGGTTAATTGTTCTCTATCAGTTTTTTAACATCTTTGAGTTTATGGTCTTCTAAACGTTTAGATTTTATCTGCACTGAAGAGACATAAGTTGTCAAAATGCGCATATGCAGAATTTAAGTTCACAGTAACTTCAGTATTTAGTTATTTGTTACAACTGGGTCGATGCCACTGCTGGTGGACTGTTAGTCCCCGAGGGTATTCACCAGCCCAGTAGTCAGTACTTCGGTGCTGACCCGAAAGCCTATTCTATTTGGAACCTTGCAATATCTAAATTCATGTAAATTTTGTTGAAAACTAAGGAGTATCTCCCTCATGCAAAGCTCTGTCCTTAGCTGATTTTGGCTTTAAAATTAGATCATATTGGTTAATTGTTCTCTATCAGTTTTTTAACATCCTTGAGTTTATAGTCTTCCAAACGTTTAGATTTTATCTGCACTGAAGAGACATCAGTCGTCGAAATGCGCATATGCAGAATTTAAATTCACAGTAACTTCGGTATTTAGTTATTTGAAGTCCCATTTTTCAGATTAAACTCAATATTTTGTACAAAATTGATGAAAAATCGTAATTTTCAGGATTGCCCAATATTTATTTTAAATAGTTATATGTGGCAAATCTGGAGGATTTATCTACAGGTATGCCAATTCATTGTTTTAGGGGATATATAAATTATCTTAAAACAATGTGTAGAAAAACCAGGGGTGATCAGTGTAACTCTAAAACCGAAAATTTTACCCCTACCCAAGAAAATGATGCTAAAAATGCTAAAATATGTCTGTCTGTACATATATTTGATCAAAACATACTAATATTTTTACTTTCTTTTAAAACATGCATTTGATATAACGCGATATGCAATTTTAACGCAGAAAATATGGGTAAAATTGAATATTATGGGCGATGTTTGTGAAAAATGGGAATTTTCAGCATTTCGGAATAATACAAAATTCAAAGTTTAATTGTTGTATAACTGCCCATAAACCACGCGCATGATTTTATTTGTTATATATTGGAGTCTCTGTGCATTTTTGTGTTTGAAATATTATATTATTTATATCTTTATACAATAGTGTTTATTTTTTATTATTTTTTTTGGGGGGGGGGGGGGTAATATGTTTGCAATTTATGAGAGTTTAGTTAGTTTAAAATGTTCAAAAGCATACTTTCTAATAGCTTTGATATAGTGAAACAATATTTTTTCAACATTTTTTCGTTAAATACCAAATTCGTGAAGTTTTTTACATTTCTAAGTCAAATTTGCAATAATTCTGAAAAACGGAAAATTCCCATTTTTCATAAAATTTCGAGCAGAAGGGCCAAAAAATGCCCCTTAAAAAGTTTGAATCTACTTAAATGGTTTTCTGCATATCAGCTTAAGTGAAATACATACAAGAATTTTCATTAGACGTTATCTTTTTATCATTTAATGCCTCAATATTTCAATTTTTTCGTAATTTTAAGGGGGAGGCTCCTAATTTTGGCATTTCTGATCCCACGATAAGTCTGACTCTAAAATGTTTTCACGTAATTTGTTGCTTACATATCATAAATCAGTATTGCATTGGCATTTATTAGATATATATTCAAATTTATACGACCCAGAAGTAAGAAAGACGAAATTATCAAAATATCTAAATTCCGAAAATTTCGATTTTTCAAAAATATTGTACCGAAAATTAAAATGTTAAGAACTTTGATGGTCTTATTTTTCAACATTGTATCACAACTGATAAATTAGGCATAAAAAATAGATCAAATGATGAGATTTATTTATCTAAAAGGAATTGAAAGCCAAAAAATCGTCATTTTCGCTATTTTTGGCAGGGGGAGGGGTATATTTTTTTGCATTCCCAGATCATGAAAATAGCGGAATGTGCCCAAACAATTTGATACTATATTTCAGTATATCTAACTTATCTACATAAAAATTATGGAGTTTTAAAGATAAAATTAAGAATAAAACTAAAATACAAGAATTTTGTGTGGTGTACTTTAAAAGTGGCAGGTAATATTCGTGTTAATATGTTTTATTTTGAAGAGGGATATAAAAGGACTGAAAAAACTCGGTCTGGATCATAAAGGGGGGGGGGGGGGGGGGGTGAACTGAAAGTGATTTCAGCCCATGGCCTTTATGTTGTTGCTTTTACTACGAATTGTCAAATGAAGATGAATTTGGCTGTCACTGTCTTGTATTTTCTTGCCATCGTGAACAAAATAGAGGAAATAAGGCATTGGTAAAAACAATGCTACTTTCGGTTTGAAAATTGCATCGGCTGACTTTTCATTCTTTATTCCCTTTTAGTTTATCCCTTTTTGGAGTACTTCATTGGAGTAAAGTCTACATTTAACAGTTTGAAAAGAAGCTGATGCATATTTTGACAGATGGCGATAACTGGTACACACATCAGCAAATTTGGCAAGAAAAAAAACAATTTTTAAAATGATTATATTACTGCAAATGTGCAATGAAAACGATTGTTGGACGCATTTCTTTGTAAATTTTTACAATATAAAGCATTAAAAGTTTAGTCCGAGTTTAAGAAGATCAATTACAAAGTTAACTCACAGTGTGCAAATGGCGATAACTGGTGCACGTCCAGTACACCTGAAAGAAGAGATGGAACACATCATGTTGCATAAAAACCAAGGCCAAATAAAATTGCGCCGTGCTGAGGTCAACACAGATGACGGAGAAACCCCCAGAGAGGATACTAGGTTTTATCCGAAAGAAAATTTAAAAGTATAGTCGTATAGTCGTGACAATCGTAGAGTAACCTATCCGTGTGGTTAGGAGATCATGTGGAGCTAATTCAGTGAAGAAGTAGTGAAAAGGTGATGAAATGAGAACTGTAGTTATAGACATGTATTATATTGGTGCTTTCTATCTCTCTTATACAGTATTTTGCTACCTTTTAGTATATGTTTACAACTGTTAATTTGTTCATGATTAGTATTTCATATTTTTCATTAAAAACAAATTAATTAAAAAAAAAGAAATTAGTTTGTGGCAGAGTTGCTTTTCAGTTTCACATTAAAATCTCTGTTTGAAGAATACAATGTTGTTACAATGTTGTTACAATGTGTCTATATCAAATTGGAATTAATATTATTTTGAGGTTGTTTTAGACTAAATGGATTGAGTTGTGATCTTTTTTTTTTTGAGGACATACGGGGTGAACCTAAAATTGTTTTACATTTGTATTTTTTTTTATTATTTTCTTTATTTTTGTTAAATAAGTGTTCGATTCAACTCAGTTGATTTTCGTTTATACCATGTTTTTATTTAGGTGTAACTACGTCTACTCGGAACAAATATAACTCCTTTCCAGTTGATTATTTGGTTTAAAAATCTAGTTATTGTTTTTTTGAGAATGTTTTCTTTTTCACATCATGGAAGAAGAGTATTAAAAGTTATTTATATTTTGACATATCATCAACAGTGACAGTTATATTTCAGTTTTACAAGAATCGCCGGTCCGTCTGCCAAATACTTTAAAAAACAAATTATGTTTTGAAACTTTATTCAATTTTTGAATACTTTACAACCATACTTTACAACCCATTTGCATTTACGCTTGTTGATATATTTGTTCTAATTAGTATGAAAAAGAAAGGAAATGGGGTAAATGTCAAGGAGAACAACAACTCATCTCCAAGTTAAAATGATCCAAAACACTTTTTATAAAACGTTTAGGCCAAATAGACTCCATAACCTCACTTAGTAGTCGTACAATATTGTGGAATTCATATTGGAAGTTTTGGTAGCTAAATCAAACATTTGAGTAAACTTGAAAGTATGGTGACACACAGACACCGGACCCTCTTGTTGCAGTTATAATATTTGTCTTTTACCAATATATAGGTGAACTCATTTTTGACATTTGATTTGCTTTGAATGGAAATTATTTAATTTGAATTAAAACCTTAAGGTATGAATAAGGTCTAACTATAAGGTGAAACTTGGTTTACTATTGTTTAACCGATACTCATCTGTTTGAAGTCTTCCTATATATGTGTGGCTTTCCCGCCGTGCGCGGTTCCACTTATGAATAGGCCCGCAGCATCCTCTGAGCTTGGAGTATGAGTCTTCCTAACAGAGGACCCCGAGGGAACCTCGGGATATAGAAATAGGACCTGGTATCTCCGGCTTGAGTGGTAAGACCCCTCTAAAACGGGGCTGACCCCGACGGAACCTCGGGATATAGAAATAGGACCCATTCCGTGGTTGTGCGGGATGAATAAATACACAACCCATCTTTCGGATGGGATGTAAATTTGAATTCACAGTAACTTCGGTATTTAGTTATTTGTTACCACTGGGTCGATGCCACTGCTGGTGGACTGCTAGTCCCCGAGGGTATTCACCAGCCCAGTAGTCAGTACTTCTGTGCTGACCCGAAAGCCGATTCAATTTGAAACCTTACAATATCTAAATTTTTGAATATTTTGTTGAAAACTAAGGAGTATCTCCCTCATGCAAAGCTCTGTCCTTAGCTGATTTTTGGCTTTACATTTAGATCATATTGGTTATGTGTTCTCTATCAGTTTTTAAATACTTTTGAGTTGATGGTCTTCCAACATTTAGATTTTATCTGCACTGAAGAGACATAAGTTGTCGAAATGCGCATATGCAGAATTTGAATTCACAGTAACTTCGGTATTTAGTTATTTGTTACCACTGGGTCGATGCCACTGCTGGTGGTCTGCTAGTCCCCAAGGGTATTCACCAGCCCAGTAGTCAGTACTTCTGTGCTGACCCGAAAGCCGATTCAATTTGAAACCTTACAATATCTAAATTTTTGAATATTTTGTTGAAAACTAAGGAGTATCTCCCTCATGCAAAGCTCTGTCCTTAGCTGATTTTTGGCTTTACATTTAGATCATATTGGTTATGTGTTCTCTATCAGTTTTTAAATACTTTTGAGTTGATGGTCTTCCAACATTTAGATTTTATCTGCACTGAAGAGACATAAGTTGTCGAAATGCGCATATGCAGAATTTGAATTCACAGTAACTTCGGTATTTAGTTATGTAAACTCAGGTCCAGGTGTTGGAAGAAATGCCACGCTTCCTGCACGTTAAAGAACCCTTGTAGCAAGCTCTTTTTGAGTGGTCCGTAGGTGATCGGCTACAAGGCTAAATTCCCCACCCTTCTCGATTTCACCCTACTTTTCCAGTGGCAGCTAGAATTTCCCAGCCCATGGCCCTTTCCATAGCCCAAAGTGATTATTTATTAACAAACTTGTTCTCGTCTTGATATAGCCGAAATATTGCTGAGTAGACGTTTAACAATATTCAATAAATCAATCAAAATATGTGGCTTTCAACTGCACCTATCCGATTTATGGATTTAACAGGTGCTTGTATGGTACGTTTTTGTTAGAAAAAATCGTTATTTTCGGTACCCGCCAAGTATTCAACCGCTATAAATGTATTTTAATCGGCGCTCGTCCGTTTGGGTTCCGGGGTCAGATCGGTACGAATCCGGTTTATTTATTGCCAGGCATGTACTTACTCCTTTTTGTGCATTTTTATTGTTATTCATGGATGAATTAAAATATGAACTACCAAACAAAAATGATTTTGTTCAAGTTGCATACGTTTGTGCTATATGGTGAAGTATAAGAGCTGCTTTAAGCACTCAAGTAAACAAATATCTTCTGAAAATATAAAAAAAATCAAAAAAGTGGGGAAATATTGTACCTCTTTGGAAAAACTCTTCATATTACTTTAATGTGTCTCTGAAAAAAAAACCCTTATACTTCATTTTACTGGATTACACCCCTTGTAATATAAAGGGTTGTAAGATTTTACAACCCTTAATACTATAAAGGGTTATATGTATAACCCCTGTGTGCCACTTGTAGCTTATCTCTTCCTTTTTTCGTATAAAGTAAAGTTTTAACAAGGGCCAAGACAACAGAAACAAAAACATCTAGCATAGACTTTTAATTTTAGCTTCAGATATACAGACGATGTACTTTCTCTTAATAACTAAAGATTTAAAGAATATTAACATCGCAACTGCCCCAATGAATTTGAAATTAAAGAGACACACGATACACCCAATTCTGATTCATACCGTTACCTTTTCTTATACATTGACGGACACTGACGTCTGAAATCTACGTAATATGACAAACGCGATAATTCTGACTTCCCATTTGTGAACTTTTCCTTTCTCAGCAGCAATATACCTACCTCCATAGCATATGGAGCGTTTATTTTTCAATTAATTTGTTTATGTAGAGCTTGTAGTTTATACAGTGACTTTGTGGATAAATAACAAAAAGCCGAAGTTACTGTAAATTTATTAAAGAGCAAAAGCACTGTCACAAAAACTGCTGAGTCAGGGATATGTCCAGCCGCTGGTACCTTCGTCCCTTCAGAAATTCTATGGCCGTCACCACGACATCATAGATAGATATAAAATGTCAGTGTCACAAATGAAAATTGACATTTTCAGCTAGATTCACGTCTTCCCGGATATGACATTGCCTGTTTTGACTTTACCCTTGATTGATCCACTGACAGAGTGGTGGGTGCCGTATAAAGAACGAGACATACTTACCCTTACGGAGCATCTGATATCAATCTGTGTTTAAAGAATTACACTGTTAGTTCTTTAGTTTTTTTTATGTGTTGTATTTGTAGTGTTTGGGTGTTTTATGGGCATTTAGTGTCTTAAGTCCTCCGTGTTCTGGTGTTCTTGCATTTGCCTTGTCTCTGGACTTTGATTTATGTAATCGTGTGCTTTGTTCCTTCGGTATGCTACTGCCGTTGTTTTATAACTCGACAAAATAATTGAGCTCGTGAAATTAAATATTTCTGAAGGAAAGAATACTCTTCACAAGAAATCAAATTATAATACTTTTCATATATACTAAAATGCAGACTTGATGGTGATTTTTTTTATCAAAATTGTTCATTTTGATGAAATTTTGAACAAAATAATGTGTAAAAAGAAAGTTTCGCATTGACCGATATATTTTTAAGAGCTGAAATGTATATTTATACAGATAACTGAATACCGAAGTTACTGTGAATTTACTTTCTGCATATGCGCATTTCGACAACTTATGTCTCTTCAGAGCAGATAAAATCTAAACGTTTGGAAGACCATATACTCAAAGATATTTAAAAACTGATAGAGAACAAATAACAAATAACAAATAATAATACAAGTGATTTTTTATTAATTTTTTTTGTTATCAATTTGAATTTTGGACAAAATAAAGAGTAAAAGGAAAGTTTTCTCTGACGGTTACATTTGCAATGAAGAAAATGAAGATTAATAAGTGTTTTTTTACAGAAATTTTTCATGTTTATGGAATTTTGAACAAACTGTACATATAAGAAAGTTTAAGACTGACCAGTACATGTAGATTTGTAATCACTAAAAATGAAGATTTACAAGTGATTTTTACTAAAACCTTTAATATTTATGGAATTTTGAACAAAATAATATATAAAAGGATAGTTTTCGGTACAATTGTAATGACTTAAATGAAAATTGACAAGTGATTTTTTTTTTATCAAAGTTGTTCATTCCCATGAAATTTTGAACAAAATAATGTGTAAAAAGAAAGTTTTAGAGTGGCCGGTACAATTAAATTGACTAGATGAAGATTAACAAGTGATTATTTTATCAAATTGTTCATTCTCATGGA
Organism: Modiolus philippinarum; assembly: GCA_002080025.1. Taxonomy (NCBI): domain Eukaryota; kingdom Metazoa; phylum Mollusca; class Bivalvia; order Mytilida; family Modiolidae; genus Modiolus; species Modiolus philippinarum. The sequence goes on from MJUU01023665.1 coordinate 34,976, forward strand.
ATTTTGAACGAATAACTAAATACCGAAGTTACTGTGAATTTATTTTCTGCTTATGTGCATTTCGACAACTTATGTCTCTTCAGTGACACAATCATAATGTGTAAAAGGAAACTTTTGCATTGACCGGTGTTTTTTTGAAAGCTGAAATTTATATTACAAGTGGTTTTATTATCAAATATTCTTTAATTTATTTGAACTTTGGACAAAATTATATGAGAAAGGAAAGTTTTGCTTTGACCAGTACATTTATCATGACTGAAATAAAGATTAACAAGTGTTTTTTTAGCTTTTCAGTGCTTTTTAGTGTTTTTTATCTTTTTTTTTATTTGATGGAATTTTCAATAAAATCATGCGTAAGAGTAAAGTTTTGCTTTCACCCCTACAATTGTCAAGACTAAAATGAAGATTTACAAGTGATTTTTTATAATTTTTTTTCATGGAATTTGTTTAAATTTAATGTGCAAAAGGAAAGTTTCGCATTGACTTGTGTATTTGTAATAGGTGAAATGAATATTTACAAACGATTTATTATTATTATTTTTAATTCATTGGAATATTGAACAAAATATATTATGCAAGAGGAAAGTTTTGCTCTGACTGATACAATTGTAATGACAAAAATAAAGATTAACAAGTGATTTTTATCATTTTGTTTCATTTTGATGGAGTTTCGAACAAAATAATGTGCAAAAGAAAGCTTGGCATTGAATGGTACCTTTATATTGACTAAAGGGAAGACTTTTCTATCACAATTGTTCATTTTGATGGAATTTTGAACATAATAATGTGTAAAAGGGAAGTTTAGAATGAACGGTACATTTGTAATGACTGTAATATAGTTTTACAAGTGATTTTTCTTTACTATTTTTTTTCATTTCATGGAAATTTGAACAATTTTCAAAAAGAAATGTTTTGCCCTGACGGTACATTTGTAATAACTAAAATAGACTGTTTTTTATCAAAATTGTTCATGGATTTTTTTTAGCAAAATCATATTAAAAAGGAGGGTTTCTTCTGACCAGTCCATTTGTAATGACAAAATAATTATTAAATTAATTATTTAATTATAAAATTTTCATGGAGTTGTTTACAAAACAAATGTATTTAACAATTGATTTTTTAATTCAAGGATTTTTTTTTATCAATTTAAAGAATTTGACTGTTTCCAGTCTTTATCAATTTAAATTTTATATAAAACCGTTATCACGATTTAATTCTTTTCGTATCATTCTTTCTCGTCAATTGACGAATTGTTTTTGTCAAATAACGAGTACCTAGACCTTAACTGTTTTTAACGTGAAACGATACGTTCTGAATCGTACCGTCCCGTCACGTTCCCGTCAGCGATCCGTTCATGTCCCATCAGCAATCCGTTTCACGTTCGTCAAATTGTAAGGGCTACGTTGCAAAACACTGTACCATATAAATGAGCCTTTAAAGGTATAAAAAAATGTAGCATACCATTATATGCTGATGAAAAGCTATTAATGTGAAAGTCCAGACCTTAAATATTTATTTGAACTATAAGATTAAAGTCATTTATGACTGAGTTTTATAATTATTAGGTACCAATTTCGTGGTACATTTGAGTCTAAATTAACATTTTTATTGAAGCTAAATAATTATTCTTTATTTCCGAAATGCTGCAATTTGAACGGAACTACAATAACAAAAAGTATATTAATTAACCCCATGTGTAACCCGCCTCTGACTTATGAACCCCAATCACATTTTTAGTCCGCTTACATCCCCCTTAAAAACAAATAGTGTTAACATGAGCGTTACCTGCACGCCATGGTGTAAGAGGCCCTGTTTAGGCTCACCCAACTAAATTTCTTCTTTCCAAATGCCGTAAACCCAAATTCGGAGAAAAAAATTATTCGTTGGGCAGCCTACTAATTTGATGTTCCCAATTTTATTTATAATGCAAAGAGATTTAGATAATGTATTGAACAGTTATCGTGTATATGTATAATTACGAAAGCCGAGAAGGCTCAGTTATTATTCGGAATTCGGTATTCAAATTTCGGAATTCGGAATGCAGAATTCAGAATTTGAAATCAGCCAAGTACGTTTATTTTAATAAGTATAATTTGCTTGTTTGGTATCAAATATGTAGCATTTAATTAACTGATATATCACCTCCTTCCTATTTCGGTAATCTGTATTCTGTATTATAATAGCTTGTTTGTGAGCTTTTCATTGGTACTTCTCATTGGTTTAACCCTATCGCTGGCTTTTGCTAGTGCCGGTACCAGGTCCGGCTGTCCCGAGTTCCTATCGTTGTTTATGTTTGTCTTTTGTATTTTTATTGTGGGTTTTTTTCTTGTGCAGTTCCTATTTACTTTCTGGCATGTGGCTATGTTTTTCGGCCATTGTAGGTGTTTCCTATTATCTTTTTTATTCCATTCTCATATGAAAATAATTAGTCGGTAATCTGTCTGTACCAAGTAAGTTACATATAGTCAAAGTAGAGATAATTTTAAGAAGCATATCAATAAGCCTCTTTTTGAAATTAAAATAAAAAATTATCTCCACTTTGACAATATATAACTAACTTGGTACAGGTTTCAACGGTTTCTAATTACCCCTGTCATTTTTGTCAGCAATAATATTCAGTTTTACAATATACATTTTATTCCAGGCAATAACTTTTTATAAGGGTTAATTAAAAATGAGATTTCTATAGGTATCATAAGCTGTCAACAGATAAAATATAAGCTGGACATTAAGTATTATGCCAGAAATATATTTGTTTTTCATCTATATTTTTAATTATTTGAATAATATTCAGTCAGTGATATCATTACTTAAACAGTTTGTAAATCTTGCTTTTTACATCAATTATCCGACTGTGAACTAAATTTACATTATATTTTAATATTCTTGATACATGCAGGAGGAAAGGGAAAGAGAAGACTGTAAAGTTCGGTTATATTTGTTAATCGAGTCACTTTAATAAATAAAAATAAAAAGAAAATGTTAACCCCCTCCTCCCCCCAACAAAAATGATTATTCACTGATTTGACTATTTATTTACACATTGATTCAGTTTCATCGTACAACAAGTTTTTTCAATAGAAATAGATGAAAAGACTCCATAAAAATCTTTTAAAGCTGTTTTTTTTTATTTGATTCAAACGGAACTTAATCAAGTAAATACAAAAAAGTCGGAATATTGTGTAAGTAAACATATGTTTTTTTTTCATTACTCCAACAAGACATCTTTTTGTAGTTCTTAATGTAACTGAAGTGTTTTTAGTTTAAAAAAGATCGAAATTGATTGGAAAATTTCCGCGTATTTATCAGATATATATTTTGAATTTATTTGTATTTAAAAGAAATAGAAATTACGATATTGTATAGCGTCTCCAATATATAAATTACTGTAGTCGGTATAACTTCTCACTAAGGCATGGACCATTCGATTTTCAAGGATGGGGCTGGGAATTAATAGAAAAAAATCTGACCTGATCTATGCTAAAAAAAAACTCTGACAACAGCATTTGGGTTAAAAAATAATCAAACTATCACGCTGTTCATTAGGAAAAGAACTTGCTCAATAAAAATAGAAATATTCCTAGTATACCAGCCAAAACGTTTTCCGTTCCCCCCCCCCTTTCCTCTCGAAAATCAATTGTTCTGTGCCTAACGAAGGTATAACAAGACTCCATTAGAGAAAAAAAAATATTTCGCTTAATCGGACAATCCTGTCAGAGTGAAAAATGTAGTAAACATACATTTTCCCTCTGGACGTTTATAAATCGTTAAATTGGAGAAAACAATAGAGGAGTCTTTAAAGATAATCCACAGTTAAAACAAAATAATGACGTCAAAACAGTGGTTTCAGTTGTTAAAAATAATTTTTGAGCTGTTATAGTATTAGTTTAGTTTTATGATTTGTACAAGCATAAAGTAGTGTATCGTATTATATAGGCTTTTACTGTTTTCTAATCATCGATTTTGATTAACAATACAGTTTTTTTAATCGAAATTGATATTATAGACAGATGCTGAGAAGTTTTGTTCTCTCGTATTTGTTTTAGTAGAGTTTAGTATATAATAAGCAATGAAGGGAAATGGACTAAATGTACATGACACAAAGTCTTTACAAATAAACCAAGAAATAAAACTTGAATCAGCAACCACTTAAAGGTAATTAAAAATGGCATCTGAAGGCATATCGTACTCGTGTAACGGTTGATGTGCTTTTCCTAGAAATTTACATAAAACCACGCGACTATCCTGTGCCTAGTTTGCAAAAACGTTTTTGTTTAATAGATAAAGCAATGCGGAGGTTAAACCACGACAACTGGTAACAGACATCTTAATCCAGGACCATAGCCAATTTGACCAAAGTGGTATTGAGACTAATATATTAGTCAAAGGCGATTTGAATGCAATGAATACATCTTGCAATTCTCCAGTCTCCATCTTTTTGCTTCATAAATCCAAAACAGATATAGATAATACCATCTGATCCATTCTCCACTATAATACACCACGAGTTCGGCAATAGGAGCAATGGTCATTTATAGAACACGAACAGGTTTCTTATTTCTTGATACTGATCTCACCATTGTGCAAAATTCAGAAATATTTACAGCAGTCCAAAATTTTATTTACGAAAGCCATAAATTTGAGTAATTGATTGATATAGGAATAGATAGAATGTCGCAGATTTTTTTTCTTGTTTTATTTTTTCACTTGTGTTATTTTTAATTCTATTCCCAAAACATACGATTTCTTTATACAAATATGTACATGTAGTGGTATATTTTATTATATAACTACAACGGTATAAATCATTTATACCTAAGTTTTCATTAATTTAATTATCATATATATGTTATAGGAAAGTGCATAATTAGGAATTAAAACTTATTACCGGTAGACACTTATTTCGACAAATTGAATGTATCTTCAATGCAGATTATATCAAAGGGCATACGATAGTTACAGGGGAGGTAATAAAGTTGTTATAAGGAGTGTTAACGTTTTCCCGATTTTCGTGACGTCAAAACATTGTTCCAGAATTTATGGGAAAAAGATAGAATTTGTTTGATACATATAGCAATCCACGCCGTATACAACACGGCGGAATTTCTGCTAAACATCCGTTACATTAGATAAAAACGTAAAAAAATCATAGCAACGTAATGGATAACAAAATAAAATGTTTTATTTTTGTATTTACAAAAGGATCGTAAATTCTGCACCTAGAGTCAAATATTAAAATATTATACTGTGGTGAGCCACCTCTCATTGAAATACAGATCTTTGGCGTAAGGTTACCTACGCAAATTTGTTGCGGTAGGGTTTCTTTATTTTTATAAGATTGTGATATATCAGCATCAGGGTTGATTTAATTTAAGAGACATCAAACAGAAAAAAATCTTTTGTACATTGGCCGGTCTGTCTCCAATCATTTTATAGATAAAAAAACTGTGTTTACATTTTCTTTATTTAGTATTTCAATTAGGGCAATTAAGTTTGTAATTGAGGGGTGTTATTTTTATGATAGCGTTCTTTAAGACTTTTGTAAAAACTATATGATGGAACTATTGGAAACTTCCCATTCGTAGATGTTCCATTGCATCAGGTGGCAAAATTCAATTAAAAGACTGCATTACTTAGATACTCTTATCTGGCACTTGCACTTGTAACTGGCCGCATCGACCGTTAACAGGTTAATAAAAAGTCGAATAACTAAATACCGAAGTCACTGTTAATTTACTTTCTGCATATGCGCATTTCGACAACTTATGTCTCATCAGTGCAGATAAAATCTAAACGTTTGGAAGACCGTAAACTCAGTCTCATCAGTGCAGATTAAATCTAAACGTTTGGAAGACCGTAAACTCAAAGATGTTTAAAAACTGATAGAGAACAAATAACCAAAGTGATCTAAATCTAAAGCCAAAATTAGCTAAGGACAGAGCTTTGCGTGAGGGAGATACTTCTTAGTTTTCAATAAATAAATAAATAAACAAATAAATAATCATAATAAAAAATTTATCATATAGATAGCAGTGATTTATCGATTTTTCTCTGTTAAATAAATGTCATATTGTCACCAGTGAAAAAAAAGGATCTCTAGTCACCGGATGACGTCTTAATGAAGCGACTACACAATATCTCTTCAATATCGTCGTCTAGTAAACAACTGGCGTATTGAAATGAAAAAAAAAATAATCCGCATCTAAAATCCCGGTTTTGTGTAGAAAATCTATATAAATAACTAAATACCGAAGTTACTGTGAATTTAAATTCTGCATATGCACATTTCGACAACTTATGTTTCTTCAGTGCAGATAGAATCTAAATTGGCCATCATGAATATCAATAAAAATATCTTGCAACCGTCCAGTCATATACAGATCTGTGTGGCACTTACTTGCGGTACTCTACAAGAGTAACTAACAGAAATAAACAGAAAAAAAATCGGGGAAAGGGGGGGGGGGGGGGTAAATATGACAGATGTTATACTGAGGGAATTACGCCGCAACGTCATTCACAGCCAAAATGTTATTTCGAGGTAAATTTTTAACAATTTTCCTCAATTACCTTTAAAACTAGCACATGGACCCCCTATTTTTTCTTTCTCTTAAGGGATATATCTGTTGTTGCTAATATAGTTAATCATAGATCTACTCAAAGGCGACGCAATGAGCAATACAGATAAAAAAGCAGAAGTAAAATAGACCAAATACTTTGAAAATAACGATCATTTAAAAATATCTGTGAAAAATGCATATTTTTCGGTTTTACCCCAAAATTAGCGATTTTCAACGCTAAATATCTAAAAAAGTAAGTCATGAAGGTATGATACCACAATTGACAACATGACGAATTTCTAAGAAAAAATCAATAACGGATATTTACTGTATCGTATGCCCTTAAATAGGTTTATTTTCATGACATTAAAAATATAAAACTCTGTTTCCCGGGACCATCTTATGTGCCTTTGCACTGTAAGCTCGGAATACATTTGTTTTGCACATTTGTCTAGATTTTATTATTCCACATGCATACCATTTTCATCTTCTCCTCTGAACCTACTGAAACAAATTCAACCAAACATTACAGGAAAGTTGAATGGAAGGTCCTTTACAAAGATTGCTCATTTCGTTCCGATCCGATAAAAACATGGACGCCAGTGCGGAACTTATGTTTGACATTGGACCCTATGGGAAAATCACATTTTCATCTTCTGCTCTGAAACCACTTAAGCAAATTCAGCCAAACACTTTACAGGAATAATGTACTAAAGGTCTTCAACTATGATTGCATTTCATTCCGATCTGACAAAAAACATGGCTGCCAGCATGGAACATGGTTTACCATTGGACCCTATGGAAAAATTACCTTTTCATCTTCTGCTTTGAAACGGCAGAAGCAAATTCAACCAAACTTTTCAGGAATGATGTATTTAAGGTCCTTAACAAAGACTACTCATTTCTTTTAGATTATAAATAACATGGCCGCCAGCGCAGAACTTATATTTAACATTGGACCCTATGGGAAAAATCACGATTTCATCTTCTGCTCTGAAACTGCTGAAGCTAATTCAACCAAACTTTACAGAAATGATGTATGAAAGGTCTTTAACAAAGATTGCTAATTTCCTTACGATCCGACAAAAAACATGGCCGCCAGCAAGGAACATGATTTAACATTGGACCCTATGGGAAAATCACATGTTCATCTTCTCCTCTTAAACCACTACAGCAAATTCAACCAAACTTTACAGAAATGATGTATGAAAGGTTTTTTACAAAGATTGCTTTTTTCTTTCCAATCCAATAAAAACATGGCCGCCAGTGTGGAACTTAGGTTTAACATTGGACCGTATGTGAAAATCACATTTTCATCTGCTCCTCTGAAACCACCCAAGGAAATTCAACCAAACTTTACAGGAATGATGTACTAAAGGTCCTCAACAAAGATTGCTCATTTTGATCCGATCAAAAAAAAACATGGCTGCCAGCATGGAACATATTTTAACATTGGACCCTATAGGAAAATCACATTTTCATGTTCTCCTCTGAAAGGACTGAAGAAAATTCAACCAAACTTTACATGAATGATGTACTAAAGGTACTGTTGAAGGCCATATGGTGACACCTACATGTTTTGTTTTTGGCCGTTTTAACCTGGATATGGGATGTTGTCTCCTTGACATTTACCCCATTTCCTTTCTTTTTCATATTTACAAAATTTGCTCATTTTATTTTGATCTGACAAAAAACATGGCCTCCAGTGCAGAAGATGGTTGAACATCGTACAGTACAGGGAAAATTCAAAATTGCCGTTTTTGTGATCCCGAAGTGATCATTTTGTGATCCTATAACAGTCAATGATTGCAGTCAAGGATTGTTCTTGCTTGCGATCAATGATCATACGGATATATGCGATCAATGACCATACGGGTATATGCGATCAATGATCATACGGGTATATGCGATCAATGATCGCAAAACAATCTGCAATGATTGATCCCAAAAGTTATGATCAGTGATCACAACTTGTGGTGCGATCCTTAATTGTACAACGTCATTGATCACAAAAGTGTGATCACTGTGATCCTTGATTGCAAGATTGTGATCCTTGATCGCAAACTCATATGATCCTTGATCGCAAAGTCATATGATCCTTGATATCCTTGATCCTTGATCTCAAATTTGTGATCATTGATCGCCAAGAACATAGATATAGGTTCGTTCCATTTACAAACATATTTAATGATTTTTGATTTATCACATTGGCTGTATGGGGAAGGTTTGGGCCCAATAAACTAGTTTAATCCCGCCACAGTAGGTTTGTGCCTGTCCTAAGTCAGAAAATTTATTAAGCCTTTGTGTGTCTTGTCTTTTTTCTAGTTCGTTTACTTTATGTCTATAGGAGTCTAGGATGATGTTTATTTCGCTGAACTTGATTACTCTTTATTCAGGGGCCGACTCCGACCTGCCGTTGGGTGTGGGGTTTTCTCACCGTTCATTGAAGATCTTATGGTGGCTTTGAGTTGTTTTTACTCCCCTTGAGTCGTTGTCTCTTTGACACATTCCCCGTTTCCCTTCTTTTTTCTATTAATGTGTATTAACGGGAAGTTTGAAAAACCGGAAAGTCTTGAAATGCATGCCTTGTCCTTCATATCTGTTGAACGCATTAACATATAGAGAAATTATTCACAAATATTTTAAAAGCTAATAAAATATCTATAAGATAATACATTACTTGATGAAATTAATTAAATATTTTATGAAAGGATGTGGAGTAAATGAACATGAGACCATGACACATATGTTAACTCCAACTGCAATAATTTTAATGAGCTATATGGCCATTTCGGAAATTAATTCCTCATCAGCAGCACTAGAATCCAAACAAAGGAAATCCATATTCAAAAAATGTTTAAAACGCATAAAACAAAACGAAATCCGGATAATCAGTAATATCAAATATAGAAAAGGACAAAATTACGATGGAGGGAGTTAATCCTTTCGTTTTAGAATTTACATAAATTTAGATAATATTAATTGAACAAGGGGTACACATGATATATTATCTCATGTATCTAAGAAATATAAAGAGCATACATCTCTACCACGGGGAATTGTTTTACCAACTCCACACTGCAATAAAAGACAAACTCCTGTATTAAATATTTTATGAAAGGATCATATGTAAGACATCACGATTGCCGGAAGAAAAAATGTGAAATTAGGACTTTAAACTTTAATTTTCAAAATCTATAGGACTTAATCAAAATTTTTTTAGTGATTTTCAAAAATGATTTATTTACAAATAAAATGGCTTAAAATGATTTCGTTTTGTTTTACTTAGAGGTAGAAAAAGTGGCGGGGAAAGACTGCTATTGTTGTTTGACAACTTTGAAATTTATAACTTTGAGTGTGCATTGATAGCCGATCAATTAGTTTTTATTGTTATCAAAAGATAATTTATTTATATATAAAAACGCATAAATTGCAATTGTATTTTACTTAAGTAAAATGTCAAAACCGTGACCTGAAAGATATCTTGTATGGTGGAATTAGGCAGTTACAAAACGCACGTACTAGATTTTCAACTTTCATTGTGTATTGCATGAGCCTTGGATTACCCTTTTGAATTTTTGTGATTGTTTTTTAAAGACAGTTGATAAATAAATAGAATGATATGGCATATTTAATTTTCTTCATGTCTAAACAAAAGATCAAAGCCGTGGCGGGAAATACATGTATGTATACAAATTCTTGTTATTTCTAAACAACTCATCTGCAGCCAAGTGCATAATAGGAGCAAAATATAATCAATGTACATAAAAATATATAAATAAATTTCTGCAATAACGTGTACAAACCCTTGTCCGAGAGATACGACTCTTTTATAAGAACTTGATCGGTTGTTCGAAATTTTGTTATATGAATGTACCTATCGAAAATATCAAAAACAGGAGATACCCAACCCACCTCTGTCACCTAATTTAGCAGTATTGCTGTGGATTGTAAATACGTAGTTTTATGGATACCAATTCACATCCTAATCAAATAAACGTGTCAAGCTTTATGACGCATTGTTGTTTATTAGCATTATTCATGCAAAATGGTTTGATGTAAAAAAAATCAAACAAACAAGCAAAAAATAAATAAAATAAATAAATAAAATAAAAAAAGATAATAAAAAAATATATTCATTTTATTTTTTAACATTTAAAACGAATATTTTCAACACAATATTTTACGAAAGGATATGGAGTAAATGAACATGAGACCATAACACATATGTTAACTCCAACTGCAAAAATTAAAATAAGCTGTATGGCCATTTCGGAAATTTATTCCTCATTAGCTGCACTAGAACCCAAACAAAGGAAATTACAAGTATTACAATTTTTGTAATACTTGAATATGACTAATTTCAAGATACGTTTTTCACAGAAAACTACATTGATAATGCTTTATATCGGGTTCGATATCATTATTTGAATACGCAACCGGTTTGTCGGATAATCGAAAAAAAACTGTGTACTTATATTAACTATAAATTCATTGTAAAATTGAACATTCTTTTATCTTCCGATATTACTACTACATTTTTGTAATGATCAATAATATTCCAGAGAGCATTAACACAGTTTTAAAACGCGAACAAGCCTATCGAGAATGAGATCTTACATTAGGATTAAATTATAACATAATTGACGCATATCGAATTTAACATTACAGGGGACAGTTCAATTATAGTGTGCCGTGTGTGAAGCAGGATATGCTTACCCTTTCGGAAAACCTTATGACACTTCTGTTTGTAGGGGTTCATAGTATGATTTTCGGTTTGATTGGTCTTCGTCACGATCACGTCCCAGTACAATATTTTCAAGAGCAATCCCCCAAGAGTAACAGCCTATTTGTAATTTTTGTAAAGTTGTGCCTAACACTATTGACAAATATTTTGACTGCTTTTACCAGAGTCAGTCGTTTTTGGACTGAAAAGTCTGAACAACGTTGAGATTGACTGAGTTTTGTTGATTCAACGCTTATAAGTCTTTTTCAACACTAGTTTCGACTGAAAATGTCTGATCAGAGTTGAGCCAACTCACTTCAGTCAATCTCAGTCGTTACCTGTGTTGTAAAAGTCTGTGCAGTGTTGAGCCAACAACGGTCAGTCGTTCTCAACACTACTGCGTTGTGAATGACTGACTTTTGTTGAGAATGTCTGTCCAGTGTTGAGTCAACGCTGACCAGTCATTCTAAACGCTACCTGTGTTGTAAAAGACTGATCTGTGTTGAAAATGACTGACCAGCGTTTACTCAACGTTGGACAGACATTTTCAACACGGGACAGTCTTTTACAGCACAAGCGGGGTTGAGAACGACTGATCAGAGTTGATTCAACACTTGACAGACATTCTCAACAGATATCAGACTTTTACATTATAATTAGTGTTGCTGGACAGACTTTTATAACACAGACCAGTTAAAAGTAAAGATTTTTATTTTTTTAGATTGATTTATCCATATGTTTATTGAAATATTTAATTCTGTTTACATTTTAGTTATTTATCTAAGTAATTTTATTTATATTTTTTATGTTTATTTATTTTTCTTTATATGTTCAATTTATCGATTATTTGATTTTATTCATATATTCAATTATTTATCTATTCGTTATTATGTAGAGAAATCTTCACTTTCCTGTCTTAATCTGATTATTCATTCAGTTATCTTTTTTTTATATAATATTTTTATTACAATAAAAGAAAGGGTTTACCAGAGACAAACCTTTGGGTTTAGTAAAACCGAACACCTGACATGTGCAGAAAAGTGGTCATTTTCAGGGGAGGTAACTGTGAAACATCACCATTCATAATAAATGTATGTGTATGGAATTCGATCTTTTTCAATCGAACTGTTTAACGCATAAATAAAGTGAACACGGTCGATGAAATAAATATTATGTTAACGCAAATGAAAAGTTATTGAATAAAATATCCACTAACGATTATGATGGATTTGTGTTGAAACTGATTTTATATATTTTATAATTGTGGTAGATATGTATATTGTTACGGTGTTACACAAAGGCGATACTGGTAGAATGATTCAAGATCTACCCATTTAATAAATTGTAATAAACAAGTGGTCAAGACATCACCTGTCACCTTGACCAGGTGATAATTAGCCCGAGGGTGTCATAAATCATTGTTGCAGTCAGCTGTTAAGATGTTTTAAATTATTGTGTTTTCATGATTTCAAAACAAAATACAAATATTATAAATAAATAAATTATATGATTGAAAAGATGAAACTTCAAATCATGATATATTTTCTTTAAATTAAGTTGAAAATTTAGCCGTAAAATACAAAGTGAAAAGTTTAGTTTTTGAACTGTCTCCAAAATTTGTATCTAAATATTGCATGAGTGTGGTCATATCAGTAAGAATTTGATTGATTGATTGGTTGATTGAATAATGTTTAACGTCTACTCAGCAATATTTCAGCTATATCAAGACGAGAACAAGTTTGTTAACAAATAATCACTTTGGTGTATTGAAAGGGTCATCGGACGGGAAATTCTGACCATCACTGGAAAAGTAGGGTGAAATCAAAAAGGGCGGAGAATTTAGCCTTGTAGCCGATCACCTACGGACCACTCAAAAAAGCTTGTTACAAGGGTTCTTTAACGTGCAGGAAGCGTGGCATTTCTTCCAACACGTGGACCTGAGTTTACATCCCATCCGAAAGATGGGTTGTGTATTTATTAATCCCGCACAACCACGGAATGGGTCCTGTTTCTATATCCCACGACCCTCGGGTCAGTCCCCGTTTAGGAGGGGTCACACCCCGCAAGCCGGAGATATTAGGTCCTATTTCTATATCCCGGGGTTCCCTCGGGGTCCTCTGTTAGGACGACTCATACTCCAAGCTCAGAGGATGCTATTCATAAGCCGGGACCGCGCACGGCGGAGTAAGAATTTGAAATAGCATATTTGTTATATATATATATATATATATATATTAACGGGAACATATGTACCATCACACATACGCAAGTCACTCGTTGTGCATCAGTTGAAAAAAATAATAAAATAAATAATAAAAATCAAATTTTGAATAGATTTATTCAAAGAATTTTTCTTTCAAAACAACGCAAAGAACACCTTCATTCACTTACTTTAAGGAAATGGATACAAATCCTTGCTCAGTCTAATGTAATGTGTATCAGAACTGTGAAACATGCATGGTATAGCAGTTTTGACGAACACCCAAATTCAAAATTAAATATAATTTCAAAATTTTAATTATTTCAGCTTTTAAGTAAAAATTGACAGATGATTTTCAAACAGGACAGGGACTATATTTTACTTAAAGAAAGTCCCTGAACAGAATAAAAACAGACCACACCATTTTCCGGTTTTCTCCATATTGGAAAAAAATGAGATTAGTCAGTTTTCAACTGAAGTAATTTAATTAATTTCTTAAGTGTTAGAAAATACATCGTTCTAAAACTTTTGAAAACGCCAATCATTTTTAGATTCCCATATTGTTTTCTTTTAATTAATCGTGAAATGAAGCTACCATTTACAATAACACCAGGGTTATTTAGGAGAAAATACATCTATCCTGCATTTTGAATAAGCAGAGAGCCAATAATTTTTAGAAAGTGATATGAAAATTTGTTATTTTGATTTTTTGACGACCCCTATGCATTTTATATTGAAAATTCGTGTACATGTAGCATGTTTTTCACGTTAATTTTCGGATGTCCCTTTTTCTTGGTATGATATACGTATAACTCTGTAACAAGCTAATGCAGGACTTTCAAGTGAAATGCTTTTACCGAGAAACTCTTTCATTACACAAAAAACCCAAAACATTCAGCCAACATGAGCAACATGAGGACACATTAATTAACTTATCACTGATGATTAAAAGGTTACTAAATAATTTATTTGGTTCCCTCAAGGCCCATTGGCGGATCCAGGCGGGGGAGTTCCGGGGGTTGGAACCCCCTTTTTCTGGACGATCGCTCGGCGAAATCTCCTTTCGTTTCGAACTGGAACCCCCTTTTCTAATTGCCTGGATCCGCGCCTGAGGCCAATTGTGTTTTTTTTTCATTTTGCACATGTAAAGATAAACTTCAAGTTAATTATTTGTTTATTTCTATTATAAGGTATGTGAGACTAAAAGTTTCGTATACGAGACCATATAAAAGATAAGGGATATCTTCCACGAGTGTGAGAAATTCCGTCTTTTCCCGAGTGTAACGAGGGAAAAAGACGAAGAATTTCTCACACGAGTGGAACATATCTCAATCTTTAATTTTAGTCGAGTGTAAGAAGCTATTTCTTTCGCAAAATACAAGGAACAAACCGAAGGAAAGTAAAACTTGCCATTCCTTGTGGATTTTTCAACTGTGACGTCAAAGATTTCACGGAGCTTACTATGGTAATAATTATGACGTCGACAAAATCGGAACGTTGGATTGGACGTTTACCCGAGTAAGACAGATTCACGCGACCCTGTCTTCCATGGGCTGTCTTACACGGGACACAGCCATTTACGGAAGAATATTTTTTTTTTCAATATGTAGGAACAGTTCCGAGTCTTTGGATGAAGTGTATTGTTTATGAATTATCTATGTTTTCAATTACCATTTATTGGAAATGTGTTTCGCAATAAAATTATCTCTTGTGTATAAAAATTTGATAGGAACCAGTCTTCAGAAAAATGGGGTTCCGATGAGGTTCAAGACAATTTTATGCCAAGTTCCTTGTCAAAATTCCGCACGGAATTTAATAAAAAAAAGGGGGGTTTAGGATGCAGCCATTTGAGCTTGGGGGAGCTTGGGGATTTGCAAAAGTAAAGTTATTTATTTTCATATCCTGATATCCATTTCGGCCAAATTACTTATTTTCGCCAAATTTCAGGTCAAAACATTTTTTTTTATATTTTCCTAAAAATCATTTCTATTCAAAACAAAATCAAATTGTCGCTGAAATAAAAGTCGAATTTACATAACTACCCGTTAAGCTTCAGTGTACACCCGTAGACATGACATGGCTGTATATTGTATATGCAATATGCAGCATATGAGTAAACTGTGTAATGTTACATTGATACATGGAATTTGCCCACTTCAAACCGACAACAATAAGTTACCGTGTAAACTCAAAAATATCATTTAAATCAATATTTGGACATTCAGATTAAATTAACAAAGAGCAAATAATTCTGAAAAAAGGAAAATATAAAAGTTTATAAAAAAAATAAATATTATAAATGAAAAAAAAAAAAAAAATAAAAAAAATATCGGTACTTCAACCCTTTTAATACAGTTAATGTATATTTGATACCCATTGAAAACATGATCCTTGTTAACATTTTAAGTATTGTCTATTGTATCGGAAGAGCTCCATAGAACAATCTGGACGAACAGTCACAACATTTACTAACAACCCCAAAATGTTGAGTAAAACAGAAAAAATGCATTTCTCACAGTTTATCTGCATCAGCAAAATTAGCTGTACGAAATTTAAAAAATTAGGGTTGAAAGATGTAGATGTGTAGGTTTCAGCAATTTGTATGCCCTTCATGGGTACGACCGAGCTTACAATCATTTTCGGGATATTTGCCTTTATGTACAGTATTTTTTTGCGGCCTTCTTGGAGATTGAAAGAGTCGTTTTTATACGCTCTGCAATCCCTATGAATCTTGTTTTATACAAGTATCCACCTACTTTAAAAATTTACTTGACTTGTCTTGAATTTTTCTGGTCGAGTTAAACAAAATTTGGTGTTAACTTCTTTCTTTTTTATCTGTTGAGAACCCAGGGATAATAACTGAGGAAATTTCGACTGCACATCAAGGACGTAAAATTCGTCCTTGCGCACACTTAACTTTAGTTCTTTATTCGTTTAATTTTTGCAAATTTCATTTTTGCAATTTGGTAATTTTTGTCAACTTTACATATTAGTTTCAGTTTTCGTAGAATATGGAGTTTTCATGTGAAAGCCGGAAAGAATGTCTAGTACCAGTAAAGAAGGAAGTTTTTACCACCAGTCAATTCACTATACTTCTTAATGCCAAAATTCCCACTAATCTTTTCACCTTTCTCCATCCCCTTTCCGCAATGTTCCGTTGTACTAGACCCTTGTCCCGACGAGAAGGTGTAACTGCATCAATGTCCATTAAAATATAAGTGAATACATATCTATGAATAATGCAGAGCTTTCGAGTTAACCGACACAATTCTCTGCTTACATCAAAAGTGTCCGTATAAAGAGTAAACCCCATATGATGAGCAAATGTATGAACCTGACAAGAATACCTTCTGGTACCAGATTCCCTCCTAGATAGTATATAGAAATATAGAGGCGTTTTGTGAAAAATATGCAATAAAACGATTATGCGTTCTTTGAAATGTTCACTTATTTTACATAAAAAGGTATGGTCACTTTTCCGTGTATTTATTTCATTCAGCATACCAATTTTGTGAATGCATTTAATCTTAAAACAGGTTATTGTATATACAACATCTTTACCAAATCAATTCAAGTGCATTTTCAAACGTGTAATGTAGATAACGATTCATCCAATGACTTTGCCAATTGGATGAAAGTTTTGAAGATTTTGACAATTTTTGTAGGTTTTTGTTAAAATTCGCTGCATAGCATTCAAGAACCAAAGTAACTAATTGCTCTTTTGAAGGGCAAACTTTTATACACTTTTAAATAGCTGAAATGGACACAAAGGGTCATTTGCAGCAATGTTCGACTGCTAATATGCCAGAAAACATACAAGTGTGATGAAATACATATTAATAAAATAATTCTAGAAAGTACACGAACCAAGGACCACCTTACACGATTTTCGACAACATTGCTTATTTTGAAAATAGCCCAATATGTGATCAAAATTTACGGCTAAATGACCACACTTATTTCTCCTTCTTTCAGTGTAATTGTTATAAGAATCAAAATAAGTTTAGTATACACGTCAAAATTGATTAAAAAATTTCAAATATTTTCTTATTATGGCATTGTATACAACGCAATATCTTCTGTAAAGTACGCCTTATCTGGAGATTAATAAACTTAAAATTTCTAATTTGCGCAACTAAATGTGCACCCACGTGTGTGCACCAAATCTATTCGTCGGCGCATGGTCGGTGCAATTCTTTTCACTTTTTCGTCAAAATCGATTTGATAGGGCAATATGGCGACAGCTTCAGTGTCAATTAAAAATGCCTTTTCTTATTTATTGATTTGTCAAAGTACAGAATCTTTTCCCACAAATTTTACTTTTTGATCACTCATATTTTATTTCCCTGTAAAACCAATTTTATTTGAAAACTTTTTTATACTAAAAAGAGGGATATTTTAGACTGTTTCCGGCGATTTCCATGGTCACCACATGATTATTTCTGATATAGATAATCGTTTTATAAAATCAATACTGAAATGTTTGAATGTTCATTTATAAGATTCATAAAATTCTCTAATAAGTCTTCGAACAACAAAAAGCCAACAAATATTCCTACTTTGTCTAAGAAACAAGCTATAATTCAATAATCTATTAATAAATATGTGTATTATTCCATACTCAAAAAGACTTACAAAAGAAAAATACATGGCCAAACAGATTGATTTAAATTGTTAAGTATTGCTCTGACATTATAAAATAGGAAAAAGAAGGGGAAAGAGACAACGACCCAAAGGGGAGTAATAACAACTTAAAGCCACCATAAGATCTTCAATGAACGGTGAGGAAACCCCACACCCAACGGCAGGTCGGAGTTGGCCCCTAAATGAAGAGTAATCAAATTCAGCGAAATAAACATCATCCTAGACTCCCATAGGTATAAAGTGAACTAACTAGAAAACAGACAAGACACACAAAAGTATGCTTCTTTGGACTGTTTATTATTTAATTTCTTTATATTTGTTGGTCTTGACATTTATGAGGGGCGGACAGGGATGTCTTTCTCCTTTCACCTGTCCCATGCTCCTGTCTCCTGCCTTTGTCTCCTTTCTTTTGGTCTCTACTTCACTTTCTCTTCTGCCTTTTTCGGCCTTTTTCTCCTTTCTTTCGCAACGTCAAGGCTCCCCGTCTCCCTTAACTCTTCCTATGTTACATTTATAGACCTTTATAGAATCAGAGACATATGTCTCTGACAGAATTAACTATATTTTAAATACAGATGCTTTTATAAACCACTCTCTTTTACTCCTTCAATACAAGTGCCACTATCGACCAAGTGCGAATCGATGGGATCATTATCAATGTCTAAACAATAGATGCGATTCCGATAAAGGAATTATTAATGTCATTAAATCAATAATTTTTACGACAGTAATATTGACTTTTGAACAATAGCATACAGTATATTGTCTGACTTTCATAATTGTTCTCTTCGATTCGCACTTGGTCGATATTGAGTACATGTACAATTAATTCGCACTTGGTCGATAGTGAGTACATGTACAATTAAATTTAAATTATCTCGAGCGTGATTAATTGACAATATCACTTCGTAATTGCTTTGTTTACTTTAAAATATTTTCGAGAAAGGCTGTCCCAAAAGCACGACCCTATCTCCTCTTGATTCGTCAATGAAATATTTCAATTTTTACCCACCATTGACGCTTCTAATCATTATATTTTATTTTGTTTTCGGGGGAGCGGTCAGAACAATTACATTAATATGTGCTTGCTATCAGAGACATAGCTACCACGACATAGCTCAATCCTTTATTTCAAGGCTTTGATTTTGAAATTGGGCATTTGACATAGATGGAAATACTTCATATTGCAGTAATAAATTGAGTAGGCATGATAGTAGTATTTATTTGAGTGTAAAATAAAATTAATGCCTGATGCCGAACTAACTTAAAACCTTTAAAAAGAATACGTTAAAGATCTTATCTTTTACTGCATCCTCATATCCCCGATTATTTAAATGGCAACATAACTGACAGCCAGGTTGGGTTTAATTTATTGATCTTTTATGAATTATTTAATGATGAAATTAAATGACTTTCTACAATGTATACAAAAACTAACATGTCGAGAAGACCGCCAAACGATACTTATGTGCATCGATTTTACATAGGACATATCACAATCTAAACCAACATTAAGGGTGCTGGTAGATACTCATAACAGCCTAGAAGATTTAGTCCTTCAGCGAAGCAACAAACATTTATTAAAGGCTAAATGTAAAAGGTAAAATTCGTTTGGAGTGATATCACATTCACTATAGTGCTCAGTACAAAGTGCAGTACAAAGTGACATAATCTTCGACATGATGAAGGCGGTCACTAAGAAGTAGAAGTAGAAGTCCTCATTTTTTAATGGAATTTACCCTGATAAATATTTCTTCTATAGAATCTATTAAACGGTGGATCTAGCCATAATAAAAAGGGATAGCGGTCATTTTTCATCTCACCTGATCCACAGGGTCAGTGTGAGCTCTTGCCATCACTTGGCGTCCGTCGTTCGTCCGTCCGTTAACTTTTCACATTTTCATCTTCTCCTCTGAAACCACTGAAGCAAATTCAACCAAACTTTACAGGAATGATGTATGGAAGTTCCTTTACAAAGATTGCTCATTTCGTTCCGACCCAATAAAAAACATGGCCGCCAGCGCGGAATTTAGGTTTAACATTGGACCCTATAGGAAAAATCACATTTTCATCTTCTGCTCTGAAACCACTGAAGTAAATGCAACCAAACTTTACAGGAATGATGTACTTGAGGTCCTGCTCATTTCGTTCCGATCCGACAAAAAACATGGCCGCCAGCACGGAACATGGTTTAACATTGGACCCTATAGGAAAATCACATTTCATGTTATCCTCTGAAACTACTGAAGCAAATTCAATCAAACTTTACAGGAATGATGTACTCTAGGTCCTTAACGATGGTTTTTCATTTCGTTCCGATTCGACAAAAACATGGCCGCCAGCACGGAACATGGTTTAACATTGGACCCTATGGGAAAATCACATTTTCATGTTCTCCTCTGAAACAACTAAAGCAAATTCAACCAAACTTTGCAGGAATGATGTATAGAAGGACCTTAATAAAAATTGCTCATTTCATTTTGATCCGACAAAAAACATGGCCTCCACTGCAGAACATAATTTAACATTGGAGCAAAGTATGAGAAATATCTTCTCTGAAACTATTCAAGCAAATTTAACCAAATGTATTGAAGGTCCTCTGCAAAAATTACTCATTTCAATAGGTTCAGACAAAAACACTGGTGCCAATGGAGAGCATAACTAAACATTAGACCCCACTGGTAAAAAACATCACTTTTGATCATGCTTGACATAGAAGCATTTTGTCAGGTGAGCGATACAGGCTCAGTCTCAGAGCCTCTAGTTTCTTTCTTTGTCAATATGTGTAATATCTGCATGATTTTTCTTTCTAGAAAAGGAGCTAGAGATTCAAAATCCTGGATGGCCTCTGTATCCGCCAATACTATTGTTGCCTTGAAGTTCAGTATTAACAAAAATAAAATCGAGCAATCGACGATTATTCTGTAATGGTAGGCGAAATCGGAAATTCGTAATCACCGCATACAGCAAAGCAACAAACATTTATTTAAGGCTAAATGTAAAAGGTAAAATTCGTTTGGAGTGATATCACATTCACTAATAGTGAAACTAAAAATATGTAAAAAAAAAGCAAAACTTTTAAATATGCAAAGTGGAACTAACGTGTCTAGATTTTACAGTTTTACAAGCATTTAAAGTAATAAGCCCAGACATATTTTGCATAATTTGTTTTTCTTACGCATCGCTAAACTTTTGGAATCAACAAGACATGCGCACGGTGATCAAGTTCAGCAACTGCTGCAGACATATTCATTCAGGTTGTTGCCAGTGTTGATTTCTGATATTTGGTCAGAAATGTGAAAACCTCTCTTTTTCCATTTCACAAGATGTAAAATATTTTACCCGTAAACGACAACTGTTCATGTTATACTCTAAAAGCATGTGTACCTCTACAGATTTTGGATAGAATTTCATTTATATTACCCCTTGACATAAATTTCTATGCAAAGCTTATGAAAAACCTAGAAGTGGACACATCCTGCCGAGTTTTCAATTGCAGATATCTCAAAATCAAGCCCATATTATGCGCCGCACGAACATATTATTTTTTTTCTTGTTTATTATCAACCTTTCATAACGTTCTACTGATTCAGAACAATTTCATGAAATTCTCTTGACTTTCATTCAAAGGTTACAACTACCTTAAGTTACAAGTATACGTCTTTAAATGTCTCTGCTACAGAGGACATATATTGGCAATACACAATCGTAGACATGTATTGGCAATACATAATCGTAGACATAAATAGGCAATACACAATCGAAGTTGCTTATTAATTGTCTACTAGATCGACAAGTAAACAAAACGGAAATGATAATAGGACAAAATTACCCATTATAAAAATATCATAGGCGGAATCAAAATTTGGAAATCGCACAAAATATCCAATTATGCAAAATAAAAAGGCGTAGTGTACGGAACTTAAATTCTCACAATCAGCTAGCCCGATGGACATAAGTCAGAGAGACGTGTACATAGTCACACAAACTCTTGAAGGGTTGAGACCGAGTGCCTGTAATATGAGTGCATGAACATATCAATAATTGGCCCTATAACGCAATCGAAAAGTGTAAATTGCAGGTTTGTTAATTGCTAAAGAATACAAATATACTTTACATGATCACGATTTCGTTCGATTTTGTGTTAACATTAATTTCTACACGGACTGAGTCACTGTTTTGGAGTTATTTTTGTTTTGTTTTATTCTATTTTTTTGTGTGATATTCATCAAAAATATCAAGAAAATAGAAATCGAATAACTTTGAATTTTATTCTGATGTGACGACGACCGGGATTTCACATAATTTGCACACATTTAATTCGAACATTTATGCGATACTCAAAGAAGTATTCCAGGTCGTCGGTGTGGTCTGGCGGGTTTAAATGTATATTCATCTTTTCGATTTTAACTTGCCAATACATTATTGCAAAACATATAAAAGTAGATAAGCAATGAAGGGATATAGAGTAAAAGAAAATGAGACAAAATCTCTACAAATACGTGGAAAAAACAAGCAATGGAACAACGCTTTTATTGTTGTTCTTCAGGAATGTCAAAAAGATATAGATATACATGTATATAAATAAATTGAATTAATAAAAAATTGAAAAATAGATAAAATTTAATGAATAAATAAAATACAAAAAAAATAATAATAAAACAAACTCAGTGAAACAATATAAAAAAAAATTAATTAGATAAATAATTAAAGAAATACAATAAGATAAATAAATCATATAAATTCATCTATTAAATAAATAAAAATCTTAACTTTTGTTTTAAATGACTTGTCTGAGTTGTAAAAGTCTGTCCAGCGTTGAGTCAACTCCGATCACTCATTCTTAACACCAATTGTGTTGTAAAAGTCTGATATCTGTTGAAAATATCTGTCCAGTGTTGAATCAACTCTGGTCAGTAGTTCTTAACACCATCTGTGCTGTAAAAGACTGACCGGTGTTGAAAATGTCTGTCCAACGTTGAGTAAACCTTGGTCAGTCATTTTTTAACACAGATCAGTCTTTTACAACACAGGTCACGTTTAGAATGACTGGTCAGCGTTGACTCAACACTGGACAGACATTCTCAACAAATATCAGTCATTTACAACACAGGTAGTGTGAGAATGACTGACCATTGTTGGCTCAACACTGCACAGAATTTTACAACACAGGTAAAGACGGAGATTGACTGAAGTGAGTTGGCTCAATTCTGATCAGACATTTTTAGTCAAATCTAGTGTTGAAAAAGACAGATCAGCGTTGAATCAACAAAGCTCAGTCAATCTCAACGTTGTTCAGACTTCCTCAGTCCAAAAACGATTGACTCTGGTAAAAGCAGTCAAAATATTTGTCAATAGTGTAAATTCTGCCTGAAATTTAAGTACATTGCATTGATTACAATGCATTTGTGACCCGATTGCAAGGTCAATTGACATGTCTGATAAGATACGTGAAGTAAAACCACATACCTCTATGGAGTTGCATTGTGTGTAAGATGAAGGAAGATTACCTCTAAAACTTTCTATGATATTTCCTTTCGGTGTAAGTGATCACTGAATGGAATATATGTAGTTCATGCCGTTGTATCGCTAGTTTATTGACAGTCTATGATTTTTATGAGACTACATAATATATGTTTATATTCCATTTTAAGTTCGGTAGTTCTGTCAGAGACAAATAATACATTTGCATACGTCTTTGAATCTGTTCAGATGTTTTCGACTAAAGATTTAAACAGGTTCATACAATATGACATTACACACAATCCTGTACTCTTGAGTAGACCAATCATGGAATACGCATCTTAGGTTTTTTTAAGAATATTTTTTAAAAAAGGAGAACGTTTCGTCATCCACTTATCAGTATCATAGTTTTGCTCATTAATACCGCGAGCATTAATACTTTTAAATGATATACAGATTGATTGCTGAAAGTGACACCACTTTGATTCTAGCATAAAGAATGTTGACGAATCCTTTTTTTACGCGCGGATTATTGTTCCCCGTCTAGAAAGCTAGAAAAAATGCAATGCAGTCATTGTATATTATTTTGCCTTTTTTAATCCAGTTAAGAGGTGGCGGCCAGCATTAAAGGAGACCGGGAGAAAGGGGTCGGAGAAAGGAGAAAAGACCGGGAGAAGCAAAAGAGAGGGCGAGAAAAAGGAGTGGGAAGGGAGAAAAGAAAATGAAAGGGATACCGTGAGAAAATGGGCAGAACAAAGAAGAGGGGCGAGTGAGAGGAGAGACATCCTGTTCGCCCCCTCATTTTACTTGACTTTTTTTTCCATTTTCGGAGAAGATTAAATGTATAAGCCCGACATCTGAATCGGTTTTCAGGGGCTCAGGCTACAGAGCTGCCGAGTGCGTCCCCAGTTGATGGATAGGGAAATACCCTGTCTATGTGGGATAGTCAGGTCAAAAAACAGAAAGCGAACCATAATAGCCGAACTGTGTGGGGAGGCGCCATGCTCCATGTAGTAAAAAGACCCGTTCTTTATTTTTCTAAAAAGAGCATATTTGGTCTCGTAATGAAGGCTAAATTTCCTGCCCCTGCCCATACGCCCCTTTTCCATTGGCAATCAAAACTCGTTGCCCGGTTGGCCCTTCCACCTTTATTTCTGTCTTCTTTTACTTACATGTTTTTTTTTATTTTATTAACTTGTTCTCGTCTTGATATAGCTGAAATATTGATCACTGGACGTTAAACTCTAACTTATCAATCAATCAATTAAATGTATAAGCAGTCCTGACTCGATTATTCTAGTGTATTCTAGATAAAACATATTTTGATCATAAACTCTGAAACTATATAAATGCAAACTGAATCAAACCTCACATTGAAGTCTTTCCGTCATAGCCAAGCAAAGTTAAACATAAGACTCAATGTCAAAAATATAGTGATCATCACCTTTGATAGTCCTGAAGCAATTTGAAGCATAGAACGTATTGATAGTACTGAAGCAATTTTCAGCATAGAAAGTATAAAGATAATATCCTGTGAAACAATGAAAGCAAATTGAACCAAAGTATACATGAATGATGTATAGATTTCTCGATGATCTGACAATAAACATGTAAATATTATCTACAGCACTGGGCATGATTTCAGACTGAAATCATGGTAAATGCATACTCTGATCACCTACTCAACTGTGACATAGCATTTTTTGAGTGATTGTTTTTATTGTTCTTACCTGGTAAGCCAAATTGAGCAGAAATAGGTTTATTATTTATTTAACCTTTTGTAAATTTGTATTTCAAGTAAAGTTGGGCAGAGTTGGATCACTGACCCATTGGATAAAATAATGATAATAATAATACAAACAAAGAAAATGTAAATTATTTCGGAGAGTTCCGAAATATGCGTCACGTAGATTTTGATTGACATAAAAAAAAGCTTACACACAGTGCTTAAAGTATTGAACAACACATCACTCATAATCAATGATAAATGTGCGAATACAATATACATTGATAGCTTCTGGAACATGAAGATCTCTTATTTACTTTTTAAAAAATCTTTCCTGAAAAAAACTCGAAAGTCCAGTATAAGGGAGTCGTGATCAAGTCCTCAAGCTCATTTTACTAGTCAGTGGTATACATATCTGCATTCAAACACACGAGAACTTATATTTAGAGAGTCCCTTTTGAAAGATTAGATGTGACTCTTTTATAAAAACAACGCCAATAAAATACCGAAGGAACAAGAGAAGTGATGATCACAAAAACCAAAGTCCAAAGACATAGCGAAAACGGCAATTATTGCATATTTTAGCCAGTTGTAAGCTAAGTCGTTGCGAAAACACTAAAAACATGTAATCTTAGGTCATAGTTATATTACCAGACTAAAGCAAAAGAAAGTTTATATAATATCACTGGCGTCAACGTGATGATCGTAACTGCAGTTACCATCATCCCAACATGGCGGACGACTATTCGGTTTAATTTTATAAAGCCAATTTTCCCCGTTAACAGTTCATTATTATAATTGTTTTATGTAATTTAAAATATTTTTAAGCCAACCTTTAGGAAAATATGTTTGCATGCAACGAAAATGTAACGAGGTAAGAGAAAATCGGGATACAAAAAAAAAATGATGATCGTAACTTTATTAAGTGTTGATCGTAACTCAGACTAGTTCCAAAAGCAGGATGATCGTAACTCAAAACTTTTAGATGTATTACTTTGTGTTGCACGCAAAATCAAAAGTAATACAGTTAATGTATATGGCGTAAATGTATACTTAGACGAAGCGTTATCCACTGATAAAAGGTGAAACGTATTGTAGCAGCAAAGCAAGTAGTCGAGAAAATCGTCGGCCTGTTAGGTATTTACATGAAGTTTTGATAAGCTTTTGTGAATAAAAGACAACGGCGGATTCACCCGAGCATTAGCGATCGGAATAGGAGTAGGTAAACACATTATTTCCCGTTAGTATACAGATTGATTCAGAAATATACTTCTTAATAGGGATGCTGTTAATTCAAAAACAACGAAATGTAAATAAAAATAGTATACGAAATACCATAAGTACTTTCAAAAACAAACAGGCTTCGTAAAAAATCCGAAATATTAAAGGGAACCACGTGTGACAGAACAGCCTACCTGCGTTGTAGTAGGTATAGTAAATTTGAATATCCAGTAAATCGTCTGGGCTAACGGATCGATTCTTTAGCTCACTCGGTTAGGAGGTTGGCTGGATTGCTAGTGATCCCTAGTTCGATCCCCGGAGGGCGACCTTTCAATTTTGCAAAGAGTTTCATGCTCTCAGGTTGCAAACGCATCGGTATTTTACGTTTCCAACGATCTCTAGATTTCGTTGCAGATTTTTAAAACAAGACAAAAGGATTTATGCTTATAATGAAATATATTTTGAACATTTGACACTGCCTAACTGCTCAACATAATATACCGCTACAAATGCTCAACAGACGAATTATAATAAAACACATTTATGAAATGATTTTCTGAAAGTTTAATAAATCGAGCCGTTTGGTAAATATCAATAAAAAATATGCATAAATATGTTTTCTGTAAAAAGCTAAGAAAGTTGTATCTGGCAATCAGCTTCTGGCAGAAGCAAAACGTATATATATATATAATATCATTATAATTTCTAAAGTGATCACAATCTGTTTAATTTTTTTAAATCCAAGCTGCAAACAGAAAATAGTTAATGCATTTTTGTATTTTAATTTCACGAATTCTATGAGTTCCCGCTCGGTATTTTAGCTTGGCTCATTTGATGCAGATAGTTTGTTGACAATCGATACAAAAACTGGCGGATCGGACTTGTTCTTGGAGCATGCTTAAGCTTTTTACCTTTGTGTTCACTGACGATATTTATTGTTTGGGTCGTTTAAGTGATTACTAATAAACAGGATAACAACAAAAATTAGTATCACGAGTGAGGAAAAAGGATTAATGTAGTTTTTGCATCATCTTTATTTCATCCGGACAACAAATTACTGTGTGAACTTGTCGTGCTCTTTATCCTCTCTTAGATTAAAATAAATATAGCCGAACATGTTCATGACAATAGATACAATTAAAAACTAAAAGTCAAACATTCCTTTAATGAACCTTCCGGAATGAATATAACAATTTCAAACCCTCCCTTTTTCATTGTTAGATTTAGGTACCCGGCTCAATTTGGATACTACCATGTTATATAAGAAGGCTAGCTGCAAAGGAATGAAATGTTCTAAATCGTGTAAGCATATTAAGAAGGATCGGGAAACTAACTGTTTTTGCACTTGAAACTACTCGTTGTAGTTTCCTCAGAACACCTACCGAAAAAAAGAATCATTCATGTGAAAAGGCTAAGCTGTGGTCAGGAAATAAACAGTGTTAAACGTAGCAAATATTTGATTTAGTCAAAATCCACAATCCATAAAACATTTGTGCTTCGGACTTACAATAGTTTTAAGGTAGCACAACAGTCTTCTGAAGAAAAGTGTCAGTCACTTACTTTGAAAGACTGTAACTTTGTTATTAGTAAAGATACAGTGACAAATGAGGTATCAAATAAAAGGGAAATGATTAAATTTACTCTTAATGCTAATTTCAAGAGTATTCCTTTTAAGTATTAATGACAAAATTTCCATATTGTCAAAAATTAGTTGTTTGGATATATTTTTTTTAAATGAAAATAACTTTCACATTTTTACAGACAGCTGAATTCTGTTTGTTTTATCCGAAAGAACCATTTAAATCCAAAAAACAGTGTCTCAGATTTTTGATATAGGGTCTGGTTTGAAAATAAATTAATTTTAAATTTGAACACAAAGAAATTTTGCTTTTCCAAAATTTATAATTAGTTTATTTTCAAACCAGACCCTATATCAAAAATCTGAGACAAGGTTTTGTTGTATTCTAATGGTTCATTCAGATAAAACAAACAGAATTCAGCTATCTGTAAAGATGTAAAAGATATTTTCATTTTAAAAATATCATATCAAAAACTCAAATTTTTGCAAAATATGGAAATTTTGACATTAATACTTAATATGGATACTCTTTAAAAGGGCATCGAAAGATAATATTGTCATTTTCCTTTTGTTTGATTCCTCATTTGTTATTGTATCTTTTAAAATAACAAAGTTATAGTCATTCAAAGATAGGGGTTGACATTCTCTTCCGATGACTGTTGTGCTACCTTAAATACGTGTTAGTTAAATACTATATATGAATTTTCAATTCTTTTGCGGGGTTATAATTATTTTAGTGCATCTAGCTCGTGACATATCGGTTATCTTATGTATTAGAAAACATTTTGTAAGTCTAACTTTTAGCGAACATCCAGTTACGATCATCATATGAAAAAGTTACGATCATCATTCAAAATTAACTTCTAAAGTTACGATCATCATTGAATTTTTTTGTATCCCGATTTTCTCTTACCTCGTCACATTTTCGTTGCATGCAAATATATTTTCCTAAAGGTTGGCTTAAAACATTTTAAATTACATATTAAAACAATTACAATAATGAAACTGCTAACGGGGGAAAATTGGCTTTATAGAATTAAACCGAATTGTCGTCCGCCATGTTGGGATGATGGTAACTGCAGTTACGATCATCACGTTGACGCCAGTGATATTATATAAACTTTCTTTTGCTTTAGTCTGCAAAGAGATATTCAAACTTTACAAATACTAATTAAAATAAAATAAATATGAAATTTTCCATCGTATTCTTCTTCATTGTACACTGGCAAATAAACTTCTCTCAAAACAGGAGTAAATGGCATATAAATGATAGATAAACTTATATCTAAATAAAAACAGCAACACGGCTTTGTAAAGTTCATAATATATAATCATTAAAAATTATTCTGGGCATATGTACAGTATAAACAAAGAATTTTTTAATCGGAAAATAGCATTAAGATGTAAAATGCTTTATATCTAGAAATACTAATAGTAAAAAATAACAAAAATAAATAAATAAATTAGTAAATAAATAATATGAAAAAGTAAACAAAAATGAAAAAAAATATAAAAGCAATAATAAAAAAGAACAATTCTCGATTTTTCTTCAACAAAACGTTTTACTGAAATGAATAATATATACACGTAAAATAAATGATTAGTTGTCATATATATTGAATATAAGTTAAGACGGTATTAGATTTTTATTTCGTAAATAAAAATTTCTATTTTCAATAAACAATCATTGATAGTACAACTCTTGCGATCTTCGTGTTCCTTGATCGCAAGGATTGTGATCCTTGATCGAAAGGTTTGTGATCATCGATCGCAACGGCTGTGTCCCTTGATCGCAACGCCTGAGATACTTTAATTGTATCTCCTTCGATCATTGATCACAATCCTTGCGATCAATGATCACAATCTCTGCAATCAATGATCACAACACCTGCGATCAAGGATCACAACACCCGCGATCAAGGATCACAACACCCGCGATCAAGGATCGGAAACCTTGTGATCGTGCGGTCATTGATCGCATTCCTGGATTGCGATTAATGATCATAACCTTTTTCTTTGATCCTTTTGTGATCCCTTACTGATCCTTTTGCAGTCAAATTGCCAGGTTGAATATTCGTGGTACTGTAGCGCGGTATGTGAAAACCATACTTTTCATTACCTTCTCCGAAACTATTCAAGCAAATTTATCTAAAATGTATTGGAATGCTGTATTGAAGGTCCTTTTGCAAAGTGACATAAATAACATGTTGATACTTTAAAATTCGAAATATTTGTTGGAAAATAATAATTCTGCTCATTTTCTCAAAGTATTTATCCACAATCTATACCACCATTCTTCGTGAATCATGAATCAAGGTATCATTCAAAAGGCCGTTGCATATTCAAAGCATTTTGTTGTATTATATTTTAAATCCACATTTTTTACGAATTGTGATCCTCTACTCAAAGACTTGTTCTTATACTCCTTCAAGACTAAATCTCTTCAGGGACTCTTAAAAACTCATTAAACAAAAGATGTCATATCATTCCATCTCACTCCCTCGTCTTAAGAAAATAAATGCTTCTTAACACTTATAATTTAAAGTCAAAAACAGCTTGTCCTACCATTTCAAAAATTCATAAATTTATTGATTATTTATTGACATGCCTAGGGATCATATGCATTTGTAGTGAGTAGAATTCAAGAAAAAATACTAAAGTACTAAAATATAATATTTTATATCTCATTATATTGAGTAAGGTATTAATATTCGGCAATATTATACAAATTTACTGAAATCAAATCAGTAAATTTGTTGAAAAATTCAGTAACTATGCATAATTACTGGTCAGAATTAGAAATTATGTATAATTCCTATGAGGTTTAGTCATTATACATATTTATACATTTTTACTGTAACATATATATTTTACTTATATCTTATTGTTATCAGCCACCACTTAAAGGTAATTAAAATGGCATCCGAAGGCATATTATACTCGTGTAACTGTACGATGTGGTTTTTCCTAGAAATTCAAATCAAACCACGCGGCTATCCTGTGCCTTATCCGCAAAGACGTTTTTGCTCATTTTTATATGTATTTTTTTTTCTTTTATTTGGTTTACTATAACAAAACAAATAGATTTGTATATTGTAATTCCTATTACGTTATATTTATTACTTGCGTATGTTGTAAATTGTAAGGAAAGAGCTTATGATAATGTTGTAACAACTTATGTCCGATCCGTTTGCTTTTGAGCAATAAAATATATGTTAAATTCAACTGTTCATAAAATGAGGTAATATGCATGCTAATCTACGTTATATTATTGAATTCCATGACCATGACACATTTTACAGTAGAGGCCTTATTGTGTTTAAGTTAATTACATGGGAAAAATCAGATAACTATACTATTTACATACCATTTTGCTTAAACCAGTTCTTGATCTGTACGTGAAAGAGCTTCATTCTAAAACATAGCATTCGATTCCATTACATTCGGTTTTTTGACTCTCTGTCAGTTTGTTTGTCTCTATAGTCAGAAAAGTGCTTATAATTGCAATAAAGAATGACGTTCAATGTTTGAAGATAAATGCAATAATAATTTTCGTTGTTTTTTCTTTTTCATTAAATCACTCATTCTTACGACTCAATCAAACTAAGGATTATTGACCAGTATTTACATATTTCTATTATCTTTGAATTAAACTGTAGTCAATTTTTTTGGTAAAAAAAATCAACATTTACAGGTTTATTCAGTAACATATACAATTAATATTTCCCAACGAAAAGAATATATTTTTACTTTTTTCCTCAGTTGACAGATATGACGTGTCTGTGTCCCAAATGAAAACGGACATTTTCAGCTAGATTTCACGTCTTCACGGATTTGACATAACCGGTTTTGACTCAACCCTGGATTGACTCACTGATAGTGTGACGGGTGCCGCTATTGGAGCAGGACATGATTACCCATCCGGAGCACCTGATGTCACTCCCAGTTTTTATGGGAGTTCACCATGTCAGTGCTTTATGAAAAAGAAACGAAACGGGGTAATTTCAAAGAGACAACATCCCATATCCAGGTTAAAACGACCCAAAACAAAGCATCTAAGGTCACCGTACGGTCTTCAACACAGTGAGGAACCTCACACCATATAGCAAGCTCTAAATGGCCCCAAAAAAGATAAAAAAAGTGAATTAATCAAATCACATCCAATTACCCAAATATCAAGAAACTAAAATTTTATAAGAAGACACAGACAAGCCAATCACCAACATATTCCTGACTTGGGACAGGCGCAAAAATTGCGGTGGGCTTAAACTCGTTTTCATGGATCCAAACCCTCCCCCTATGTGTGGTGAAAGACTAAATAATAAATACACAAAAAGACTCACAGTAAAAATCAAACTAGAAAAAAGTCCAATTTATCAAGACGAGCACCCTTACAATGAAGTACATAAAACATGAAGACAATACACACAGGTACTTTCCGGACAAATTCTCGCAGTTACTGACAGCTAGCTAAGGACATAATTTCCGTTGACTATAATATCAAGCCTTCTTACATATGAAACTTCAATTGAAATACTTCTAAATAGATTTGGTATAACAACGTCATCAATTATGAAAGAAGAATTTGATATTGTGCAATGCCAAATACTGCCAATATGAAAAACTGTTTGAATTTAATTATGGTGTAAAGCATTTAGGAAATGATCAATATTTTTGCCAAAAAAAACCCAGAAGTAACGATTCAACAACAATGCTATATTTATATCCTTTATGAATAAGTTTGTTCAACGGATTAATAAGTTTTGAAGAACAATTTTTGAATTTATGCGCTTTGTAAATGATATTGCCATAGAAGTTTGGATGTGAAATGCCCTGATGTATAAGAACCCTGCATGTAGAACCAAATTTTCTTAATAAGTCAATGTATCTACATGTATAATAAAATTTAGAGAATGTTTTTATCAATTTATGATATATAAACCCTTGATGCAGAAGTTTTTCGGTGAGACAAAGATTTCGGTCGTTGAAGTCAGAAACATCACTACATACTCGTGCATATCGAACAAGTTGTGAAATGTAGACCCCGTAAGAAGGGGCTAACGGAACATCGCCGTCGAAATGGGGAAAATTGACTATAGGGAAGGAGAAATCATCCCTTTTATCATAAACCTTAGTGTTTAACTTTCCTTGATTTATTGATATATCAAGATCAAGAAAAGGAGTATAATCACTGCTGGTATTGGATTTATTTAAAGTAAGTTCTGCAGGATAAATTTCATCTGTAAATTTAGAAAATTCAGGATTGTTTAGAGCCAAAATATCGTCCAAATATCTATATGTATTTAGTTTTTTCGTGTTGTCTTGTAGATCATACTGTAACATTTTAGTTTTGTCTTCGTGGGTGATATTTGTGCTACCGATTTGTCCTTGTGAATGTTTCATACTATAGAGATTTGCAAAAAGCTTTTCAAAATTTCACCATGATACTGTTTGAGGGTTAGAGATGTAACATGTATCATGGATCTCATTGGTTTTTGTCTAAGTGTTAGAAAATGACATTAACCAATCTGCTACCAAACAGACCTTTCAAAACACTTTATGCCTTACTGATAGTGTCGCTAGCGGGGCAGGACATGCTTACCCTTCCAGAGCACCTGATGTCACTCCCGGTTTTCACACTTTGAGTGCCTTAGTTTTTAATGTCGTCTTTTTATTTCCGTGCATTGAAGCTGTCTCACGTCCTTGTTTTGTCTTTGTTTTTCTCTGTTGCCATGTCTCTGGATTTCGATTTTTGTATTTTTCGCTTACCTTGTTCCTTCGGTATTCTACTGCCGTTGTTTCTATGTCACAGCAAACATGAAATAAACTGTAAGAAATTGACATTCCTTTTCTACTTATACAAATATCCTTTTTTTGTTTAAAAGTGGCATGATTCCAAATAGCACATGCAATTACATCAAGCCCTTTTGACATTTGATAAATTTTATATCCTATGAATTTAAGTTGTATATTTTAATTTGATTTGTCCCCCCTTGATCAAGACGGGACAAAAACATGTGTTATGCACGAGTTGTATCACTTTAAAAACTATATGAAAATCTACTTTTGCAATGGGAATGCCGAGCCTACAAATCATTGATAAGCTTGCAATCTTGATTTCCCCAGGCTGTTTGCCACTTAGAACCCAAGCAGTTAACACACACATTGTTGTAGCTGCAAAACCGTACCTTTTATGATCCTTATGCTGATTTTGATGTAGTTGTAGACCAAAGAGGAACGAATTTCAACCTATTAAGTATACATTTTAGTTCTTTATCAAAATCAAAATATTTGACAATAAGGGTGACACATGTGAATTTTTTTATTTTCAAAAATTTTGGTCTTATTTTAATGTCTATTCTTAAGTTAAATCACAAGCTAAGAGAATTTTTCAAACGTGTTTCTCATTCTTCTTATAATAGTATGTTAACTCCTATTATTTTCTATATATATTAAAGTGAGTAAAAGCCCCTGTTGTAGTGCATTCTATGTAAGAAATATTTCAAAAAGGGAAAGGATTTGAGCTAAATTTTAGTCCTCGAATGAACACAATACCAAGTTTGATTGCAAAAAGGGAAATAAATAACAAAAGAAAAAAAAAGTATTTGATTTTTCTTAGTAGACATTTTACGAAATTAGATATATCTCAACATGAAAATGCGCCTAAATCAATACTTATTTGTACATAAGTATAATGATAAAATTCTCTGTGCAAATCTATGCGTGCTACAATTTTACGTTTATTCACGGAAGACAAATCAAAACATAACGGTTCATATATCGAGTAACTCTTTTATTTTGTAACTTGCATTTCAACGGAAACATGGAGGAGACATGTGATTTTTTTCTGTCTCGTGGCCATGAGATAGCTATGTCGTGGCTACGAGATACTATCTCGTTCCCACGACATACGAAGTCGTGGCCGCGAGATAGCTATCTCGTTCCCACGAGATACCATCTCGTTCCCACGACTTACTTAGTCGCGGCCACGAGATAGCTCTGTCGTTCCCAAGACATACGAAGTCGTGGCCACGAGATAGCTATCTCGTTCCCACGAGATACTATCTCGTTCCAACGACTTACTAAGTCGTGTCCACGAGATAGCTATGTCGTTCCCACGAGATACTATCTCGTCCCAAAGACATACTAACTCGTCGTCACGAGATATTAAGTCGTGGTTACGAGATACCATATCGTAGGAACGAAATACTATCTCGTGGCGTAGAAACGAGAAATATGGCGTAGAAACGAGAAATATCTTGTAGCCACCACATAGCTATCTCGTGGCCACGACTTAGTAAGTCGTTGGAACGAGACAGTATCTCGTTGAAACGAAATAGCTATCTCGTGGCCACGACTTAGTATGTCGTGGGAACGAGATAGTATCTCGTGGCCACGACATAGCTATCTCGTGGCCACGACTTAGTATGTCGTGGGAACGAGTTAGTATCTCGTGGTCACAACTTAGTATGTCATGGCCACGAGATAGAAAAAAAAATCACTTGTCCCCTCCATGCTTCCGTTCATTTCAGTGCAGTGTTCTGTTCATAAGCTTATGTGTTTTCTAAGGTTTTCCTGTGAAATCGCATACTTTTGTGATTTTCCTTAAGTAAATTGCAGTAAGTTGTGAGTGAGTCCAACTAACATTAAAGCAAAAAAAAAAAAAGATACTGTTGATAAAGCGCGCTAGGCTACGAAAACAGAATTCTTCGAGATCATCTGTTATTGCGTTTTCTAAACGAGTCTAAATAGTTACCCATGAAAGTTTGTCAGTGTAAGATTTAAGCGATTTAAAGTATGAAAATTGAAAAATAAAACTTATGCGTAATCTGGGAACCAAAGTCCAAGAGGTAAAAAGACAAAGCAAATGGAAATTCACTGAAAAATTGTAGACGAGATACAACGTTTGGCATTCTATAGTATATATTCGAGTAGGGAGACGACCATTTGAATTTTGGGGTCGGGGGTGGGATTGGGTAGGCATCGACGATTTGGCTACTGTTATCATGTGCGATTATTTATTTACATTTACAACAAAAAATATTCTTTAAATCAAAACTATGAACTACTGGCACTAAGATTGTGATATTTTGTCTCAGTGGAGGAAACTTTTAAACTATATTAGTAAATTAAGTAGAAGCTACGTATTTTACCAAAACCATCCAAAAAGTAATTAAAATTTTTTTTTATTACACAGCTATGTTAAAACTTAACGTATCTTTTTTATTTAAATCAGAGCTTCAAAAATGTTAACGAAATGCTTATCTAGAGACCTTTGAACAAATCGTTAATGGAGTTGATAACAAAGAACACAAGATACGAAAAGTATTGAGTTTTCATTGCGGTGCTCGGGAATAAAGTTATTTTCAATTTTTTGCACATGTTATCAATAATAAATTGCTGAAAAAAAGGTAATTTTAGTAATTGTTACAAGAGACCTACGTATCTCATAGATATGAGTATTTTCTTGTAATTTCTGCCGGGTAGATCTAATTGCAACATTTTTTTATACTCTGATTTGTTTACAAGAGGAAGTTATCAATCAAGCATTTTTACCTTGTCCTTCCATTCCAATAATTTTAATACCCAAACACCCAAAAAGAGCTCTGAAACCAATGTAGGGGACAGACATGGGGTAATCGTAATCGGTAATCGTAATCGATTGTAATTAATTACATTAATTACAAATTTTCAAGTATTCGAAGATAATCGATTACTGATGTGGATTTCGATTACATGTAATCGAAAATAATCGATTACAAGCAAATATAAGGTTGTAATTATAATTAGTTTTCGATTATTTTCAATTACTTAAATTATAAGCAAGTTTTTGAAAATATGTGGGAAGAACAGCGATCATTATATATTAATCCAGAGTATAAGAAGAAAAATATATCTTATGATCAAATATTTTCACTTCTTATAAAATATGAATGTAACATGCGCATAACATAACCCATTTTTCTGTGTATTTTCTATTAAAAAATAATAAATTCTGCTAACAAATAAATTTAACTACTTGTAAATATTTTTAAACTTTCAACTCATATTCAGGTAAGTATGTCAAGTAATCTACAAAATATTAAATTTCAAAATAGTTCTAACTGGTAAAAAATAAATATATATAATTTATATAACATTTTGAGAAGCAACATCAAATCTGAAATACATGATGTAGTTTTGATATTTGGAAGGCTCAAACCTAAAACAGGTATAAATGGACATAAAACATTTGGAAAGACCTGAAATACATAATGTACATCGATTCTATTAACAATACTGTTACAAAATTGGGTTTAACGCCCAACGAGCAAAACATCAGCCATATCGGCACAAAAACAAGTTAATCATTTCAAAAAAGAAAGAAAAAAATGGGTAGGGGCGGGATTTTTAGCAAAACTATATCTTAAATTTTTATATTCAAACTGGATTTCAGCTTTTCTATCCAGAACTTTTCTTTAGCCTGCCTCTGTGTGTCTGTCCACGATCGATTTTGGTCAATTGGTACTACTTGCATATGTTTCCAGTCATGACCGTTGAAATTGAAATGTAATGCAGTGGCCTGTGATCTTTCTTTTTTCCGAATGTGGTCACGGTGCAAGTTGATACGAAGGTTTAGTGAATTTTTCTTTTCACCAACATACTGTTGTTGGCAAACAGAGCAAGTGATGAGATAGATGACATTATCTGACTTGCAGGATAAATCGGTAAATATTTTGTATGTGTCACCGGTTGCTGTGCTCTTGAAGATTTTTGTAGAAGAACTAAATTTGCACAGAAGACAACGTCTGTCGGAACATGTTTTAAATTGTCCATTTTCAGGTGATGGTAGTTTGGGTCTAACGAGAATATCCTTCAGATTTTTGGGTCGATGGAATGATATTAGCGGAGGTTCAGGAAACAATTTTTTTCATTTTTGTTGAAGCATGAAGAATTGGCATAAATTCACGGATAATAGCAGACAAATGGGGTAGCTGTGGGTGGAAGGTAGCTACCAGGGGAGTACGTAAATTCTTTTTCTTTCTTTCTCGATATTGTAACAGTTCCTTTCGGTCAATCGAGGAGACCTTTTGAATAGTTTTTCTGACTTGCTTTTCCTTATAACCCCTGTTTACAAGATGTTGGGTTAATTCTCTGCTCCTATGTTTAAATGTCTCTTCTTGTGAACAGATTCGACGTATACGGATAGAAAGTCCGTGTGGGATCGCATTTACACAGTGTCTAGGATGGCAACTACTTGGGAGCAGGTAGGCGTGTGAATCTGTCGGTTTAGTGTGTAAATCAAAATGAATTCGACCATCAACAAGTGTTGAGGTCGTGTCGAGAAGGACATTTGTTGTTTCAGATATACTGACAGTAAATTTTATGCACGGATGAAAATTAAATATGAATTAAACAAATTCATCAAGATGTTATATAGTGTCGGTCCATTTCATTTCGATATCATCTATGAAGCGCAACCAACTGTAGGGTTTGTAGGGTGCTTCTTGGAGCATGCGTTTTTCTAAATCTCCCATGAATATATTTGCATATGATGGTGCTACTTTAGTACCCATTGCTGTTCCATTAACCTGAAGGAAATTGTCGTTATTGAAAACAAAGTTGTTACGTTTCAATACAAGATCTAAAAGACTGACTAGCGACTCGGTAGAAGGTGATTGTATTGCTCTTCCTTCCCAAACGTTGTATTGCTCTTCCTTCCCAAATTTTGCGGCAGGCTTCTATCCCCTCATAGTTCCGAAAGGAACTGTTACAATATCGAGAAAGAAGAGAAAGAATTTACGTACCCCCCCCCTAGCTACCTTCCACCCACAGCTACCCCATTTGTCTGCTATAACCCGTGAATTTATGCCAATTCTTCATGCTTCAACAAAAATGAAAAAAATGTTTCCTGAACCTCCGCTAATATCATTCCGTCGACCCAAAAATCTGAAGGATATTCTCGTTAGAGCCAAACTACCATCACCTGAAAATGGACAATTTAAATCATGTTCCGACAGACGTTGTCTTCTGTGCAAATTTAGTTCTTCTACAAAAATCTTCAAGAGCACAGCAACTGATGACACATACAAAATATTTACCAATTTATCCTGCAAGTCAGATAATGTCATCTATCTCATCACTTGCTCTGTTTGCCAACAACAGTATGTTGGTGAAACGAAAAATTCACTAAACCTTCGTATTAACTTGCACCGTGACCACATTCGGAAAAAAGAAAGATCACAGGCCACTGCATTACATTTCAATTCCAACGGTCATGACTGGAAACATATGCAAGTAGTAGCAATTGACCAAAATCGATCGTGGACAGACACGCATAGGCAGGCTAAAGAAAAGTTCTGGATAGAAAAGCTGAAATCCAGTTTGAATATAAAAATTTAAGATATAGTTTTGCTAAAAATCCCGCCCCTACCCATTTTTTTTTTCTTTTTTGAAATAATTAACTTGTTTTTGTGCCGATATGGCTGATGTTTTGCTCGTTGGGCGTTAAACCCAATTTTGTAACAGTATTGTTAATAGAATCGATGTACGCATACTGACAAGAAATTTTTTTCCCTTCTCATGTTACATCTGTAAACAACAGCATTCAACATGTAGCTCTCGACACTTTGTATAAATATTTGTAGTTTAGTCTTTGTAAATAGGTTTTATTTTTTACTTTTTTATTATGTTTTGATGAAGGGACGGACAGGTCTCGAAATATCAACTGTTATTTTATTTGTGTCATTCACTTTGTTTATTATGTTGTCTATAATCAGGTCACAGAGTGTGTATCCTTAGGATCTGNTTTTATATATATATATATATATATATATATATATATCCGTTATCACTTGATCAAATGATCATTTAAATGATAAACGAACGTCAAACTTCAGCAACATGCTTATAAAATAAATAAGACCCGTACAAGGAAATTGTACTTAAACTCGTGTAAGATGGATATTGAATATTTGTCAAAATAATTGTTATAAATTACATATCGTGAATAATATACAATAACAATAAACCGAAGTTACTGTAAGTCTGCTTTCATACTTTACTTTAAACATAGTTTATTGACTAATAAATCAATTGGATTGAACACCAGTAATAACAACTGACTAGGTTCTCTCCATACAATTATATTACAAAATATTGCATACAAGATGACAACGTTAACAATTACATGTAATTAATAAACATATAAATATGAATTTATATGTGAAGTACTAAATATAATATAACTTTGGTACTGTTAAATAATAAAAAGAAGAAGAAAAAATGGAAAGAAGATAAGAGTCGAGTTAACATAGAAATTAAGAAGCAAAATAAATTATGTTTGGAAACGTTTAGAATATGTACGTTTTTAAAAATGATGGTGTTGTATTTATTATTGAGTGCATCTGAACCAAAAAATAAATACTCAATGTCTATAGAAGTAAATTGTTGCAGTGGATTTAAATGTAGGTTTCTTATATTTGCAAACAGTTGACATTCTAAGAAATAATTGAATCTTCAAAAGGGCACTGACAGTTGCAACTTGGATTGTCAATCAAGTTTGCCCTAAATAAATCTGCTTTAAGTGGACTACATCTATGACGCATTTGAGTGTGTAAAATGTTTGTTGTCCTATTACCAAAGATATAGAATGGGGGAACTATAAAATCATCTTTCTTTAACATTCGTTTGAATCCAGAAAAAAGTAGGAACTGACCTTTCATCCAATGACATAGAATTCCAAAGCCTAATTGAAGAGGGGAAAAAGATTTAGAAAATGTTTCTAGACGACAGCGTGGTATTCTATACTGCTTTCTGCAGATAGCTACTAGCATTTTGTTTACACTTGTCTCTTTAGTGCATTTAAAATCAGAGCATATGGAAGTCCAGCTTACGAAAGATATTTCAAAGATGTTAGAGAACAAATAACAAAAAGAATCTAAATTAAAAGCCAAGATCAGCTTAGGCTATATCTTTGCATGGGGGAGATACAGATTGGTTTTTAGCAACATTTTGTACATATTTGATACTGTAAATTTCCAAATATGTCAGTTTTTTGTCCAGCACAGTATACCCTCGAGTACTAACAATCTGCCAGCAGTGGCATTGACCCAGTGGTTACAAATGACAAAGTATCGATGTAATTGTAAATATGGCAATTACGACAATTAAAGTTTCTTCAGAGCAGATTAAACAAATACATTCAGAAGTCCAGCTAACACAACACATTGTGCTTGAACTCTTTCACTTTAACTGTTATATAGTTACTTTTTTTTAACTATGAATCAAACAAAGTAAATTCGTAAGAGATGAAAGTATCTTTTATCAAGACTTCATAATTATCACTGGCTTATCATTTTTAGTGACCCTCGGAACTGTGACATATCAACAGATATTATCAGGTCATTTTCCGGGGTCATTTATTTCGACAATATTGTTGAAATGAAATTCGAATATATGTAATGGCAGTCAAAAGAGCCCATGTCATGATATTTCTACATTGTACATGACGACTTGTTGAATGAATTGTTGCATAATTTACTCAATTGCGACACATAAACATGCCTTTGTGAACTAAATAGAACTCGCAGGCTTACATTATATTATGTGTATTCAATTTTGGGAAAATGTATTACACACATTATAGAAAATGTAAACCGGAATATTCAAAATACTTGTTTTTGTAAAGTTTATGATATGTACGGAAAATTGTTTTCATAACCTCCCCTTTTATTATTTGTTTTTCTTTTGACAATGACATTTTACAATTTTTTATTAACTCTGTTTTTACCTTATTTTCTTTCCATTTTGAAAGTGAGTCATTGCAGTATAAAAACATAATAGTACCAGACACATTCATTCATTGAAAGAGTATTTGCCTTTTCTACACGCGTGCACGCACTGTGAACAGGAAAAGGATATTACTTTGCGACTGTATTGGTGTCTCTTGGTGTATGCGTCCTTCCAATTGATATTGTTTTCCTTTATTTCTCTTTCTAGTATGTGTTATACAAAGAGTTGGGTCAATCATAAAACTAAATCTTTTTGTTGAAGATTTAAAACTATTAATTGTGCTAGTGTTATTATTTTTTGCTCCGTATATATATATATATATATATATATATATATATTNCAGCCTATTCCCGGATCTACTGACTTTTAATTCTTTTAGTTCAAGCAATAAGCAAAATTATGTTGTGAACAAAACGATTAAACATTCAGCGTGTAAGAGTATGGAATGATATCGTACAATCAATTGATTGTGCGTTGTCAAATAATACAGCTATTATTTTAATAGATTTAAATATGAATTGTTACGAATTTCTAATAAAGATGATAAAATCAACAACTTAAAAATAAGTTAAAATCAGTTGATGTCTAATTCTTCTAACGTTATGGAACACAGTACGCCTTGTCTTTATCTAATGCTGGTAAATAATCGTCCTACTATTTTTATAAGATGTAAGATTTACAATATCAACAGCGATATCACTTGCCTAAAAACAATAACAAAAACAAAACAAAGATACATGGATGTAGCGTTATTCGACATCTAGCAATTAATTCCACACAAACTGTGCTAGGAGTCGACTTGAACTCAATATGAGGTATGAACAAAGCTAATTGTTGTTCGTTGAAGGCCTGATGATGACTTCAAGATGATGATGAACAAAAAAAGAGTTGTTCCATTGCTTGGTTTTCCTTGTATTTGTAGATATTATGCACCATATATGCATATACTCCATATACCTTGCATTGTTAATTGAATACACTTTTGAACATACTTGAAAAAACATTTTCCTGATAGGAAACAAAAAGTTGTGATTAATGATGTATTTCCTAAATGCGGTTTTGTTAACTGGCTGATTTGCTCCAAAGATCAATTTATGGACCTCTTTTTTTATTATTTTTATGATTGACCTTGTGTTAGGTGAAAATTCTATGATACAACTATTAGCATATGATGCTGGTTTATATTTACTTGCCTTTATCACACAATTGCCAACAGATAAATTAAACAAGGAGTGATAATTCCAATTGGTTTTAAAACGCCCAATTTCATTGGTTAACGTCATTAAAAACAAAGAAACTATTTTTCGATAAACGCTTCTTGTCGATTACTACGCTCCGAGATAAAATAGTACAGTAAATGATGACGTCAAATTCAGACACACCTTTGTTTTAAGTGCAGAGAATTGGAATTATAAGAAATAAAAGTAATTTTGGAGGAGTTTATGGATGTGTAAACGCGGCCTTTCACTCACAAACTTTACATAAAGTCCTTCGGACTTTATTTAGTTTGTGAGTGAGTCGACCGCGTTTACACATCGATAA
Organism: Modiolus philippinarum; assembly: GCA_002080025.1. Classification (NCBI taxonomy): domain Eukaryota; kingdom Metazoa; phylum Mollusca; class Bivalvia; order Mytilida; family Modiolidae; genus Modiolus; species Modiolus philippinarum. Next base: position 78,407 of record MJUU01023665.1, read on the forward strand.
ACTCCTCCAAAATGACTTTTATTCCTATAATAAAAACTTCACTCCTGATCAAGTAGTCGACTTGTTTAATTCAAACCACAGACAACGGACACCATGACTAATAAACCATCTTAATATCTACATGGGATACATTACACAAGTTTCTAACCATAAACATTTGAAAAGTACTATATCAAACGACGATACTTACTCTGCTCATATCGACTTAACAACAGAAAAGGAGCACAGACGATTAATTTATACTTGACCAAAAAAATAGTGGAAACAATATATTTATAAATAACCTTAACAGTTATTTGGGACAACAGTGTGAATGTCTTGACTGATTAAATTGAGAAAGTGCATATAGAGCCTAGGGGTACCCAACCAGTATCATTAGATAATTTATACTTAGAGAGACTGATGCGGATGAATTGGAAGATTGTTTTGCCACACATACAAAAACAAAAATCACCTTAATATTCATCAGACTTGGTTCTACATAATCAAGGAAGTATGAATACACGCGGGACGAAAAATTCATCCGCAATTTCCCCCTATTAGACGTAAGCTACTTCATGCATGCACAATTTTCTACTGGTTACAGTACTCTGTATCTCAACATCTTCAGTATATAGCACCTCTGTCTACTTTTTTAAAGTCAGCTAGATTCACGTCTTCCTGCATTTGAATATAACCGACTTTGCTTTTTTCCTAGATTGACTCACTTACTTGTCTTATAAGAAGCAGGAGATGCTGACTCTACCGGTGCACCTGATCTCGCCCATGGTTTTATATTGGATCCGTGTTGTTCATCTTTATGTGTGAGTGTCTTCATTTTTCTTTTCTGTGCTGTACCCATGTTGTGTCTGTTTTTTTTCTGCCCCTTTTTTGTTTTTGGTGTTACCATTTTCCTTGGATTGTTCGCTTTTAGATTGACGGTTCGGTTCTCACTTGCTTTACATTGTGATGGACGCTGTTAATAGAGCAGGATATGTTCACCCTCCCGGAGTAACTCATGTCACTCTCAGTTTTTTGTTGTGTTTTTATCTCTTTGCTTTGTAGCTGTCTTACGTCATTGTTTTTTGTGTTCTCGTTTTTGCCAAGTCTTGGGAATTCAATTGTTGTAAATACAACTCCTTTGTTCTATCGGTATTCTACTGCCTTGTTGTATCTATTTTAAGCATAATCATCCGGAAAAAAAACATTGAATTGATATATTGGGAAAAGTTTGGTTAAATTCTACATCCTAGACGTGGTATGTATTGCAGTTGATAAATCCAGTATCTCCATACAACAAAAAAATATTCGCAAATACGGTGCAATTAAAAGAAGGTAACAATACTAATTACACTGTCAACATAGCGCAAACGCTTTTATCTAGCACAACAATCTGATAAACTATCAAATAAAACGCATTTACTATGTACTAGTAACTGCAAAAAAATTAAAAGAAACACCTACAATGGCCGACAATCTGAATACCATGCCAAATTTACGTGGAAATTGCACAAGAAAAACATTAACGAAAGACAAAACACACACATAATTGGAATACCTGAACTAGCGGCAGGGTTAAATGAAGTACACGAACCTCCCTTTTTTTTCTTTTCCGATTTCCTATAGTATAATAAACATACCAATAAATTCAAGACAGGTCGACTACTAACTCAAAAAACTATTATCGAAAAGGGAAAAATGAAACAAAAGAAAATGTAATTCTGAAATGTGGGTCAAGTAGTGCTTGCTGCCAAATTGCCGGCTAGCACAAGAAACTTAGCCTGCTGGTTACACACTATGACGCACTTTAGGAAAAAATCACACACAAAACGTACCACGGGCTTTGGAAAGTTTCATGTATCTAAGTGGACATCGGCAGTATTGTACAGTTCATTACATATTTTACTTACTGAGCAGTAAGTTACTGATTGTAAGTTCCTAGTTCAACCGTCATTTCTTTGAAATGCTTGTACCAAGTGAGGACCATTGGGGTTGACAATTTTTCCGGTGGTACTGCATCTGCTTTATCCTATTTCCACTTTGTTCGGTAATTTTCTAATTGCCTTTATTCAATATTTTTATATTTATATACGTTCCATTCCTTTTGCTTGCCTAATATCATCTTAGTGTAAAATAATCAGTTCTACTTGTAGCGTTTCATTAAAACTTATATTAATTTGTTTTTACCCTTGTTTATAAAGGAAACGGATTAGTGTAGGTTTTTAGTTGCATTTCTCAATTTTACAGAAATATTGTTAAAAATGCCAAAAACTGATTAAAAATCAAGAAAAACTTGGGCGTAACTTACATTCCTGCGGCATGTGACTGTGTTTTTTTTTGTTTTGTTTTGTTTTGTTTTTTTTTTTGTTTTGATGTGTTTTTTTGTTTGGTATTATTTTGTGGTTTTTTGTTTTGTTTTGTTTTTGTTTTGTTTTGTTTTGTTTTGTTTTGTTTTGTTTTGTTTGTTTGTTTGTTTGTTTTTTTTTGTTTTTTTTGTTTTGCCGTTTTAGATGTC
>MJUU01023665.1:81077-95474 GCA_002080025.1 Modiolus philippinarum
CGAACAAATAACTAGTTATTTCCCTTGTTGTCAACGTAAACGTAAATAAACATGGCTGCCAAGCACTGACAGGGACATTACGATAATCCCAGATAAAAAACACCATAAGTACTTAACATTCGTACAGCAGTATGCTCTTTCTACCGATATGAAAAGCTCGGAGTTCGATAGTTAAAGTTTTGAGGAAAAAGCTCATGACGATTTTTTTCTGTGGACGCCCGTCAAATGAAACGTAGCACTGGAACTTGCTACCGATTAAAAAAACATTACATTTATTTCTTTTTTTTATAGTTGACTAATGTGTTGCTTTTCAGGTCGTGAGGAAATCCCTGTAATGCAAGCAAATACTAACTCACCAACCATTACTAAATGCATTCGTTTTAGTTTATTTAGACATTTATCATATGGATTTGATATAGACGACTTTCCACTACGTGAATTTTCCCAGGAAATTTTGACGTCACAATATAGATTTTCCAACGTCACAATGTTAAGTGACGCAATTTGCGCCGATTGACCCCAGGTCAACCGGCGCAATTCATTCATAGATATCATAAAACACCGTTTTTTTTAGTTTTTAGTTCAGTATAATAATACAGTTATGGCCTTTAATCGACTTCGGATAATATCCATAATTATTTAATCTCGAAAACGTTATTTTACCTCGGTCCTACGGACCTCGGAAAAATAACCCTTTCTCGATTAAATAATTATGGATATTACCCTAAATTAAAGGCCATAATTGTATATTATTCTATCGGTTGTGTATATATAGTGAATTATTAATTAATATGTTGATAATAATTAATCAATCTTGACAAAAAATATCAATATCCACATTATTTTGGCTTGATTGAAGCCACATTACATTTAATGAAATCAAATACCAGTCTTCTTAATATCATTCCGCCATATTTATCCAATTCTTGTTCATTTAGGTTTCGTTAACTAAATAATATAACAGTTTATAGAATATTCCAGGGTATTCGAAACTATCAATTCCTTACGTTTTATAAGATTTTCGTAAAAATACAATAAATTGCAAGAACTATTTATCGTGTGCTGGATTTCCAAATTAAAAGAAATTACGTAAGGGAAGTAATTTAATAAAACAATTTGATTTTAATAGATATCAAAGAGAAATAAGGCTTTCACAATTGGTTTCTGTTATGTCAACAGTTATCCCTAATATTTATTTCTTCTGTTTTAACACTATAATGGTTCTAAAAACATGGAAAGTATAAAGAATATCTATAATTTGTAAAATTATCTCTTCAAATATTCATTTCCCCTGTCATTCTGTGTAAAATTAATAGATTTTCGATTATCTATTTTGTGCTTAAATGAACAGTTCCCAAAAATTATTGTTATATTTTTTTATTAAAAGTGTTTCATTTCAACATAAAACACTTTGCAAAATTCACTGGTAGGAAATTGATATCCCTCCGACACATTTAAAAGGTATACATAAAACGCTTTCTGTTTACTTGTCTGCCCATATTTTTATTGATTTTAACCTATGTCTTTTAATTTTCATGATGTAATATCAATATTAATCTATATCTTATTACTCAGTATCGTACAATTTGATGAACCACCTTGAACAATTATATTTTAAAAATATAACTAAATGTACTTACATGGGCTTGTTGGTTTATCTATATTTTTCAAAATAATGCATTTAAACCTTTATTGATTGGATTTAAATATCCCTGAATGTAAAGGTTTTATATCACATTACGTAATGTGTTTGTAGGTATCTATTACTTACAAAAACTATTAAATATTTCTGTATTATATTTCTGCGAAATTTGTTTTGTTTAGAATCAAAAATAAAACGAAATGGAATAAATTATTCCGAACTTTGACGTTAATATGTATTCGTGAGAACAGAATTTAAAATGAAATATCTATGATGTGAAAATGCGGAGGTATGTGTATGTGTATATTCTTTACGCAATAGGGGATATCGAAAGGATAGTCTGCACGTGTCCGTCAAATTGGCTTTTGGATCCAATGACCTGAGGATTTTTCTCACTGATACTGCCGATTTCTTCCTAAACACATCATGATTCTATACAAAACCCATCTTGGAGTTTTGTTTTTCTTTCGTAGTGCGACATTGTTTTAGCAGCAGACTAGACTATTTTAGCTAGCCGGCAGTTAAGCGGTGATCACTCTATGACCCATCTTGCAAATTATGTTTTGTGCTCTTTTCCCTTTTAAGATTGTGGTCATGGAGTTAGTAGTCTACCTGTTTTTTGGTTTTATTCGTATGTGTATTATACTAAAGGGACACGGGATAGAGAAAGGGGAGGTTTCGGTACCCATAAACAGCTTTAACCCCACTGCTGGCCTTTGCTAGTGCCGATACCACGTCCGGCTGTCCCGAGTTCCTATCGTTGTTTACGTTTGTTTTTATTGTGCTTTTTGTGCAGTTCCTTGGAACATTGTGGCATGTGTTATCTTTTTTTTATTTTTGTACAGTGGGGTGAAGACAAAACTTGAAGTTACCCTGGGGCAAATTTAGAACAGTCCTAGAATCCTGTCTTTTCTGGTCCTAGAATCACGTCTGTTCTAGCCCTTACCATTCTACCTAAGTCTGCTCTAGCCATGACCGTTCTACCAAAATTAACAATGGAGGGATATGGAGTAAATGCAAATGAGACAAAGTGTATACAAATATATGGTAATAATAAGCAATGGAACAACGCTTTTAGTGTTGTTCTTCATCTTGAAATCATCATTAGGCCTTCAACAATGAGCTTTACTCATACCTCACAGCAAGTTCCAGACGGCCCCTAGCACCGGTTTGAGCGGAATTCATTGCTAATTGTCGAGCAACGCTACATCCATGCCTTTTACCTAATGATCCATGGATGCGGGATCGTCAACAAACATAACTCTTACAATCGCCGCTGTCATCCACTGCCCGACAAAAAGACGATATAAGACGATCAAAACATTCAAACAACCACAGGGCACTCATCGAGCCAATTGTAAGAAATCTTAGCATAATAAAATCATGAGATGTAGGCACAGTAAACAGGTGGTCAGAATAACAATTTTAGATTACAAAAATTAAAAAAGGTCAAAATGTGAAATTGTGATAGCATATCCATTTGAAGGATTCTCTCAAGAACAAGTACACCATAACTGAAATGTATATAGGGCATACATCTCTCTCACATGGAATCTTTTTACGGGATCCACACTGCAGGAGAGACAAACTCCAGTCTAAATTAACAATGAAGGGATATGGAGTAAATGCAAATGAGACAAAGTCTCTACAAATACAAAGTCTGTTCTGGACATGACCGTTCTAAGTCTGCTCTGGCAATGACCGTTCTTGCCAAGTCTGTTCTGGTCATGACCGTTTTTTCAAAGTCTGCATTTGGCATAGCTGTTTCGGTTCTAGAATTTAAACTGGATATGGAATTGGATGTGTCACAATTTCCCTTTTCTCGAGCCTAAAACTTTTAAATCAGTTAAAAACAAGAGAATCTGAGTCAATGGACTACTGATCATAAAATAATTAATGACTATTAGCGACATTTATTTTATCATCTATACATCTAGAGCTAACATTAAATTTTACCTAGCAATCATCAAATATCTATGGCTGTTAGGTAAAATTTCCAAAACTAAATGGTCTTAGAGAGTTTCATGAAATTTTCCAAAGTTGGAATCAAGAATACGTGCAATCCATATTTGGAAAATGACTACTTTAAATGAAAATAATTGAATTTATACCATTGCTGCTAAGTAGAATTTCGAAAATGAAGTGTTATTTGACAATTTCAGGAAATTTACCCAAATTTGAATAAAAAGATTTTTGCAAATCAGTTATTGAAAATTTGTGTTTTGACAAAAAGAAATTAAAAAAAAATATGGTTGCTAGGTAAAACTTCCAAAATTAAAGGTTTTAGAGAGTTTCAGGAAATTTACCAAAATTGGAATCAAAGATTCCATTTACAAAAATGGCTTTTAAACATAAAGGACAAAAAAGATGCTAAGAAGAATTTCAAAAATTAAATCAATGAGCGATATCAAAAATTCAATCATAAACTTCAAAGCCAATGAACCATGACCTTGAAGTCAAAGCATCTCTTTGGCACTAAAACATTGCTGTTCATGTTATGATGTATAATTATACAAAGTTTCATCAAGATATCAAACCTCCTTCCAGGTAAACTACTTCCAATTTAAACCTTAACCTGTAGTATATCAAACATTCACTCCTAATATTCTAAGTCATTGATCCATGACCTTGAGGTTATAGCATCCATTTTCTTCCAAAATGTTGCAGTTCAAGTCATGGTCAAACTGCATACAAATTGTTATCAAGATATCAAACCTCCTTCAAGGTAAACTAACTTCAACCTAAACCTTAACCTGTAGTATATCAAATATTCACTCCTGTTATTCAAAGTCAATGACCAGTGACCCTGAGGTCACAGCATCCGTTTCATTCCAAATTGTTGCAGTTCATGTCATGGTCTGTCTGTATACAAAGTTTCATCAAGATATCATACCTCCTTCAAGGTAAACTACCTTCAACCTAAACCTTAACCTGAGCATTACGGACGGACGGATGTACGGACGGACAACGTACCCGAAAACTATATACCCCTCCTACTTCGTAGGCGGGGCATAAAAAACATAAATAACCCTCTTATTTTACGACGTTTTCAGTAACTTCGGTATTTAGTTATTTGTTATTTGTTACCACTGGGTCGATGCCACTGCTGGTGGACTGTTAGTCCCCGAGGGTATTCACCAGCCCAGTAGTCAGTACTTCGGTGCTGACCCGAAAGCCGATTATTTTTGAAACCTTCCAATATCTAAAATTTTGTAAATTTTATTGAAAACTAAGGAGTATCTCCCTCATGCAAAGCTCTGTCCTTAGCTGATTTTGGCTTTAAATTTAGATCACTTTGGTTATTTGTTCTCTATCAGTTTTTAAACATCTTTGAATTTATGGTCTTCCAACCGTTTAGATTTTATCTGCACTGATGAGACATAAGTTGTCGAAATGCGCATATGCAGAAAGTAAATTCACAGTAACTTCGGTATTTAGTTATTTCAACAATTATTTGTTTCAGTAAACTTAATGTAATAATGATCAACTGACATTTTTCAAATAATTAAATTTACGATTTTTTTTATTTATAATAATAAATTTACAGAAAACTATTGCGATTCAGTTTTCGTGTACATCTCTAAGAAATAACTCTTACTTTTTTTCATTTACCTAGATAAACACAGGTAAATAATTATCTGCGAATAATAAGAGCTTTTACCGGTGTCACATACTAGATTTTCCCACTACTCATTTTCCCCGGACAAATGAGTATATACTAATCTTTTCCCCGACAAAATGGGTAAATACTCATTTGTCTCCCCAAATTTGAGGGGAGAAAATTGAGTATGTATATACATGTACTAGAATTTCCCTCTTTGTAATAATCCATACTAGAATTTCCCCCTTGTCTATTTGCTAAATAAAATCACTACAATTAATCTAAGCATTACTTTAAAATCCAACTTTAAATCCAAATACATGCATAAGTTAGCTTTTTATTTGAAATGTTTGATTAATTAATTATATCACAAATAATCCATCGTAATTTTCTATTTGATACAACAACTTAGAAAATGTCTCCTTTTATACAGTATTTTCTAGCTACTTGACTTTCGCTCAAAAAGATAGCAAGTGGTAAAATGAATAGGATGCAACATTTCTCTAAATATTTCTGATATAAAACTATTACTGAAGCCATTTGTTCCAAACTGGTGTATACAAAGTCCTATTCCAAATATTGCCAATTTTGTTCTGATTCGTCAACAAACGTGACCACAAATATCTTAATTGGACTTAAAGCTATAAATATATTTTTGTCTTCTTACGTTTAAACAGTTAAAGGATATGGAATAAGTAAACATGAGACAAAACTTTCATGAGAAATAACGTTATGGCTAGGTACTTGACTTTTGACCTTAAACACATTTTGTGGAACTTTTAGTGCTACAATTTTTTTTCCTATTAGACGTTTCTTAGTATTTATTGGTTTGAGACATAAACAAAACAACAATCACACCTCGAAAAAAAGAGTTTTGGGGCGATAGGTCCGAACCAGTGGTGCAAAGGTGTAAGATCCAGTCTGTTTTTGGAGAACATTTCATAAAAAAGAATTGGCTGGGACCTTGTCCTTGACCGCTTACCTTGGTGGCCTTTGACCTTGGGCACAAATATGAAGTCTCCTCTTAGTGGTTTAATTACTGATTAATTTGATATAATTTGACTATGCTTTCTGAAACGCATTAAACATTATGTAAAAAACACGTTTTCCAAACGCGAAAATGAAATACCTCTTTGGGGAGTCATCGGAGAGCTTCGGTACAAATGAAAAAAATGTAGCTCTTGACATATCAAACATTTTTCTATTGTATTCGATCAGCTATAACAAGCCACTAATCGATCTAAATCACAGCCAATGCTATGACGAGAAAAAGTTAGAGGAACGTCCGGATATGATTTGGAGGAACCTTACAAAATGGTAAACAAAGCTCTTTTTTGCTGTCATGGGATCTTATGGAGCATAAATTTAAACAAGAATTATAGTTTTCATTATGAGTGAGGCTTGTATATCGCTTGTTATCAAATAGAGCTATTTAATTACACAATAATAATTAACGAGCTTCAGCGAGTTAATTATTATTTGTTATTAAATAGCGAGATTTGATAACAAGCGATATACAAGCCTCACGAGTTGTGAAACATATTTCTCTTATGATAAAATTCATCTGTAAACCATTCTGTCGTGTTCTCCCAATTTTGTTAAGTTCGGAGAATTTAATTTGTTGAGTTTGTGAATACATTGAAGATTGATTTTGTACTTTAAACTTATAATGAAAGTAAAGTCTAACAATAAATTTTCCCCGTATATAAAGTAGAAACTATAAACAACGATAAGTGTTGTAGATGTAGGAACTATGTTGCATTATACGCATATGTACACAACAATCAATAGCAATGACAAGTACATGATTCCTCGCTGGTGACAAACCTGGGTGAAAGCTCGATTGAATTGTAATTACAGTTTTTAACAACATTACAGTAAAAAATTAATTTCTGCTTGTCAGTTTCATCGAGCCAAAAGTGAGAAAACTTTGTATAATCAAAATTATGTGATGTGGATACAATAAAAAGATGGTCAGAATAACAATCTGAAATAACAAAAAATAAAAAAAAACAAAATTTGAAAGTAGGAATGTGCATCCATATGAGCAATTCTCTCAAGAACAAGTACACCATAACTGAAACATTAAGAGCATACACTCTCTTATGGAGAATCCTTTTCAGGACTCCATACTGCAGGAGAGACAACTCCAGCATAAAATTAACAAAAAGGGGATATTGAGTAAATGCAAATGAGACAAAGTCTCTACAAATACATGGTAAAAATAAGTAATGGAACAACGTTGCTATTTCAGTGTATTAATGTATTTAATGCTTTATTACATTTTTATTTTCCACTTTCAAATCAATTCCGAAACGGACAAGATAATAAATCGAAATGGTAGTTTTTCGCTCGATCATCACTTTCGCTGTAAACTGATTGATTTTTTTTAAATTGTTTGATGTCATTAATTGGGACACTTCATCATGTTAACAATTTGCCATCATAAAATTTGAAAACGATCTTTCATTTCGATACCCCTATTCAATCCAAAAATCAACGTGAACAATGAGTTATGGCGGTTAGACCGTCAATTTTGATCTCTGCACTTACAAATTTATCATTTTGTGAAAAAGACAACAAATTTAAGGCTTATAATTAACCTAAAGCAAACATTTCATCAAATGATGGATCATGTAGCAGAAGACCCAATGAGACGTCGCAACGACAAGATCGCGCAAAACGTGTTTTACACTTACGAAAACGTTAGTTAAAAACGAAAAAAAGGCCCAAGTAAATGATGTGCGTAATAGTAACGGATTTTCAAGTTAGCCGGTAGAAAATGTAAAGATATTGTAAATGGAAGATGTGGACATACTCGCTTTTTACGTTTCCAAATAGGAATTTCTTATTATATCCTTGACGATGACCGGATATTGTTCAAGAACTGCAAGAAACATTTTTGCGGTTTCATGTGAATTCTTATTTACAAAAAATATTTGGTATTCTAACATTGAGATACTAGTATTATTTTTCATAAAATCTGTGTATCGTTTCATTTTTCTTTTTTCTTTCTTTTTTTTTTTTCTTTTTTTCTTTTTTTTTTTTTGAGTAGCATATGTTTGACTTGTATGTACTTCATAGATAAGTTTTGTAAACCATTTAAGTAATCCATGAAGAGCAAATACCCAACTCATTGGCTAGTTTAGAGTTAATGCAAAAATGGGGACAATAAAAATGTCCCGAAATCAATGATTCGAAAATCTATTCTGCATATCAAAAACTCCTCGATGCATAACTGCAAGTGGGGTGGTTTTCATTTAAATGTTTTGAAGACAATATGAAAATGACAGGGTGAACTTTTGCCATCACTTGGCGTCCGTTGTCCGTCGACCGTTGTCTATCGTCCGTCGTCCGTCCGTAAACTGTTTTTTTCAAAAATCTTATCCTCTGAAACCACTGGGCCAATTTTTTTCAAATTTGTCCTGGGTCATCACCAGGAGATGCAGTTTTGAAAATGTGTTTGGTTAGTCCGATGACCAAACAACATGGCCGCTGTTACTAAAAATAGAACATAAGAGTAAATTGCTGTCTTTGGCTAATAACTCAAAAACCGTTGCAGATATAAAACAAAATCTGACAAACAAATATAATCAGTATTACGAGATCTACATACCCTGCAATTTTGAAGAAAAATCTGATGACCCATTTTGGAGTTATTGCCCTTTTTCCGTAAAATTTCAAAATTTTGATATTTTTTATTTTGCATCACTAAAACTATAATAGATAGAGGTCAACTTTCAATTGCAAAGATCCACCACTCTGAAATTTTGAAAAAAAATTGACTACCCATAAAGGAGTTATTGCCCTTTATTGGTCAAATTAAGGAAAATTAATACTTTTTGTCATCAATTCAAAAAATCTTCTACTCTTAAGCCACCGGGCCAATTGTTACCAAACTTGACTTGGATCATTACCAGGGTTAACAGTTTCAAAATTGTGTTCGATTAGTCACGAAAACCAAGCAACATGACTGCTATTACTAAAAATAGAACAAAACGGTAAATTGCATTCTTTTGTAAATAACTCGAAAACCGTTACAGATATCAAAAATCTGATGGGGGAGTGAAAATAATCAGCATATCAAGATCTACCCACCCTGCAATTTCAGAGAAAATCAATGTTTGAGTTATTGCCCTTTTTCCGTGAAATTTTCTAAATTTTGATATATTTTATTTTTTTATTTCAAAAAGTGTATCAGATAGATTCAAATGTAAATTGCAAAAAAAAATCAGCATATCAAGATCTACACCATGAAATTTTGAAGAAAATCCAACCTTGTAGGATTTGTTACCCTTTTTTCACGGAATTTTCAAAATTTTCATATTTTTTCGTCTTTTATTTCCAAATATATTACAATAAAAGATGAAGGTTAAGTGTAAATTGATAAAATGTTTGCCATGCTGCGGCGACTTCAAAACTGGTGTAGAAAATTGTTCTTTGGCCGCCATTTTCAAACTGGCCACCAAAAAAGACGGGGGTTTCAACATTGTCTGATTTCAATGAAATTTGTTTTTCAAGGGGATATTGGTGTCACTACTTCAAAACCAATGTTGAAAATTCTTTGTTGACTACCATTTTCTATTGCTGCTGAAAAAGAAGGTAAAATTCAACATTGTCCAATTTCAATAAAATTTGGTTTCCAAGTTGATAATGATATTGCGACTTTAAAACAGATGGTGAAAATTGTTCGTTGACTGCCATTTTCAAAATGGCCGCCAAAAAAGGCGGAAAAATTCAACATGTCTGTATTCAATGAAATTTGGTTTCCAAATAGATATTAATGATTCGACTTCAATACCAATGTTGAAAATTGTTCGTTGACGCAATTATCGAAATGGCCGCCAAAAAGGGGGTAAATTCAACATGTCCGTATTCAATTAAATTGAGAGACGTTCAACTGTATAACTTACAACTTACAATGTTAGCTTGATTGTGGGAACTGAAAGTCATTCGAGCGATACAGGCTCCTGGGAGCCTCTGGTTTTAGTTTTTCTGCTCTTTTTAATTTTGTTAAATGTTTATTACAACTTTATTTTGTTTTTTTATATAAGATTCATCCCTTTGAACAGCTCACATGTCCATTTATCCTTATATTTTGTTTTTGATATATTTAAAGCTACGTATGTCCGAGATTTTACATGTATATAGCTGTCTGTTATCTAATTCCCTTCAAACAAACTAGTGATATCGTGAATACGTTCATTATCAGAATGGTCGTTTGCATAACAAAACAAAGAAACAAAATTGAACTGCATTTGCGTTTTTTTTAGCGATTCCTTTGTACATTATGGCATATGGCTATGTTTTTTGGGCCATTGTAGGAGCTTCCTGTTATCTTTTTATTCTATTTTTAATTGAGAATTATTGAATGTTACAAGTAAATGGGTACAATGAAAATTAATTATTTAGATTTCTATACCCTTATGTCAGTTTCATTGCTTTTCAATATCTTACAGAAAATTGTCTATTTTTGTTAAATATATTGTAGCTATCCTGTGTCTATTTTTCTCATACTTTTGTTGTAAAAATACTTCTATTTGCTTATATTCCTAAGTTAAAAAATTGAGGTAACATCTACAATGGCTGAACATTACGATAACATGCCACAATCCACCAGGGAGGTGCACAAGCAAAACAAAAATAAAATACCGAAGACAAACGAACAATAAAAAAAAAACAGATGGGAACTTGGGACAGCCGTACTTATCGGCACAAGCAAAAGCCTGTGGTTGGTTTAATGTCTATGGGTATCCACACCAACCCTTTTTCTAAACCGTTTCCCTATCAATTAAATAAAGATATCGAAACCAACACAGGTAGACCTGTAACACCATGAACATAATCTTGAAAAGGAAAGAATATGGTGAAAAGTAATTTTGAAAGATGGATCAAAGGTTGGTCGTCTCTAATCTACTTGTTAGCTCAAGGAGCCTTGTCTTCTAGTAAAACACTGTCGCACTTCGGAAAAAATCAAAACAAAACTTCCTGAAGGTTTTGGTAAAGAATCATGATGTATCTCAGAAGACATCGGCAATAGCAGTGAGATGAATCCTTAAGCCAATTTAACAGATTCTTTCAGATATCCTATCAATATCCCATATTGCTCAAACAATGTAAATGGTGAATGAAAGGATATGGAGTAAATGTACATGAGACAAAGTCTCTACAAAAACAGGGTAAAAACAAGCAAAGAAAAAACGCTTTTATTGTTGTTCCTCATCTTGAAGTCAACATGAGGCCTTCTACAATGAGCTTTGCTCATACCTCATAGTAAGTTAAAGACGGCCCCTAGCACCGGTTTGGGCGGAATTCTTTGCTAATTGTAGAACAACGCCTCATTCATGTCTTCCCTGGTCATGGATGTGGGGTTGTTAACAAACATTAAGTAATACATGTGAGTGACAGTTTTACAAATGTTGTAAAAATTGCAAGAAACTGGTAAAAGTTCCAGAAAAACTGGCACGTATTACTTAATGTTTGTTGACAACCCCGCATCCATGACCAGGGAAGACATGAATGTGGCGTTGCTTGACAATTAGCAAATAATGTTGCTCGTTGAATACAAAATTACGGATTATCTCGGGAAAATTAATAATTTGACCCCCTTTCCAGAAAACACCATCTCGGCCACTATGGATGTATCGTCTTTATATACTAATATTCCAAAAGATGAAGGTATACGCGCCTGTGAAAAAGCATGGAACTCTAGACAAGATAAAAATTCTCCAACCGAGTGCCTTGTCAAATTACTCACTTTTGTTCTGGAGAACAACAATTTTGTATTCAACCAGCAACATTATTTGCAAGTTAACGGAACAAGTATGGGAACCAAAATGGCACCTTCATATGCAAACATTTTCATGGGAAACCTTGAACAAGATATCTTGTCTACAGCTCCATTCAAACCAATTTCTTGGTTGCGTTTCATTGATGATATTGATATCTAATGGAATGGAACAAAAGAACAACTTGACCAATTTTTTCAACATTGTAACAATTTTCATCACTCCATCAAATTTACATTTGAGTCCTCAACAAAGAAGATCAGCTTTCTTCACACCACTACAACCATTGTCAACGGTAACATCAAAGCTGATCTCCATACAAAGAAAACTGAAAAACATCAATTTTTATCACCGAAAAGCTGTCACCCCAAACATTGTTCTCGCAGTATCCCTTATAGCCAGGCCATACGAGTTAAACGTATATGTTCGGAGGAACACCTAAAAAACCATCGTTTACAAGAACTAAAAAAACACCTGCTCAATAGGGGTTAAAATGACAAAAATATCAACAGTGCTTTTGAAAAAGTGAACAATATTGACCGCAACTCTTTGCTTGTGTACAACGATAAGAGTCGTCAAAATAAAAGAACACCCCTTGTTTTAACTTATCATCCCAGTCTCCAAGTACTACCATCTATAATTCGTAAGAATTCGAGTTTGATCGAGAGAGATCCAAAGTTGAAAAAAACTTTTCCATAAATACCAGTTATGGCCTATAGAAAACCAAAGAGCATACGAGATATTCTAGTAAAATCCAAAATAAAGAATAAACACCAATTACCAGGTGGTTACAATCCCTGCAAACGTAACAACTGTAAGTGCTGTAAATCTGCAGTCATTTAAAAGAAACTTATAAAATTTTCTCACCTGTATCCTGCAAAACCAAAAACTGCATTTATTTACTGACTTGTGGTTCATGCAGTTTACAATATGTTGGACAAACTACCACCTGTTTCAACATCAGGTTAAACAACCACCGTTCATTTCATAATAAAAAACGAAACTGTCCTGTCACGCGCCATCTTCAATCGACAGGACATACCTTTGAAGATATCAAAGTACAGATCATTGAAGAAAACGATCAATGGGATGACTTAACAAGGGATTTGCGAGAAAATTTTTGGGTCCACCAGCTTTGTAATTTAGAACCCAACGGTCTTAACGAACGTGACCAAATGAAATTCAACACTAACAAAAAATTAAAAAAAATATTTTTCCAGCGTCAAACAATTATTTTAACATACTTTTAATTAATTGTATTTTTTTTATTTCTTTCATATTTTATATTTACTATTTTTAGATTTCTATGTCATAAAGAACTACATTATCTATGTTTTAATTTTCATTGTTAGTGTAATGGTACCAACAAAAATATGCACATGCAAACACGTGCGTAGAGCATTTATAATCAGCCTGACGAAGCCTGTGGAAAGGCGAAAAGGACATTGTAGGATAAGGTCGGTTTTTGGCCCCTTCTCCAATTAAGTTCTTTTTCATAATATCATTAGCCATAGTGACGTTACTTTGAAAAGGGTACTTTTTTGTTGTTGACATGAACGTTTGTTTGCCTAGCAACCGTTTTTAAAATAAGATGAAATATCACGAAAATGAGTTGTATTTGAATTCTCCTGGCCAACAAAATGTTCTTTATACTGTTTGAAATAACTTACATAGGAGAATGAAATTGCTTATCTGATTCAGTGAATATTTCAGTCAGTAAAAGAGACCTAGCAACGAGAAAAACTGCTTAGCAACCACGGAACATGTCGATTTTCGAAATATTTTTTCATGAAACAGATATACAAGTAGCAGTAGTTGTAACTTTTGGTGTCAGAATACTGGTATACACGGTTTTTCGACATTGATTCATATTTTTTCTTCATTACAGGGATGCAAATTACCAGGGCCCAGTAGCCCAAGGCCCCTAAAAATTGACCTAGGCGACTATACTTTTGAAACCAGTAGATCAGGTGGCTACTAAAATATCCATCAATTTTGGTTGACAATATAATACTGGGCTAGTAAAAGTATTCTGGGCTACTGAATTATTTCAATATTTCGAATCTTCGTCCCTGATTCAATATAACCATAAATGTTGTTTCTTAGCAACCATCATATCCCCTAATTTGCAGTTAATAGGAAATTCCAACGTTACTGTGAAATGTATTCAATAAAGATTTTGGCTCCTTTTCAAATGCGTGAAACTTTATATCACCAAAAATGTTTAATTTAGTTACTTTTACATATAATCTTTTTTTTTCTGTAATAAGTCATAGCAGTTGGTCATTGTTTTGAACTGATTCGAAATATCACTGAAATGTGATGTGTGTCGTATCATTTTATTTCATTTTTTTTTTTTTTTTTTT
>MJUU01023665.1:95484-122208 GCA_002080025.1 Modiolus philippinarum
TGTTTTTTTTTTTTTTTTTTTTTTTTTTTTTTTTGGCATTTTTATGTTTTAACCAAGCTTTATGACAAAAATCTAATATAGTGATTAAAACAGGAACAGAAAATTACCTAACAACGAACATTACTGTTTAGCAACCATAGAAAATGTTTCCAATCTAAACAATTTGTTGCTGCATTTTTAGACTAAAAGTCTGAAACACCATGACTACTAATTGGATAACTAACGGATGATTGTATGTTCTACTTTCTGCAAAGTTTAGATAAACATATTCTGAAACCGAAATGAAAATTCGGGTCATGTTGTATTGTCCATGACTGTATGTCTGTTTGTTTTTTTATCAACGTAACTTTCGACTCAAGGGTGATTAAAACTGATATAGAAATAATGTTTATCTCACATCAGTCTGAATATTATGGGTATCATACTCGATCATGCTGAAAAATAGGTCAAAATGAACTTATTTTGCCTAGATGCTTGACCAAAAAGCAGAGGTGTATAATGATGCATACAGTAGTTTGATGATCTTCAGGGCAAGGTCAACAATTCTACAAGTATGGTACCAGAAGAAAGTTCTCATCATAAGGAAGTTAAATACCAAATATGAACACTCTACCACTAAAAGCCTACCTTAAAGAGGCAAGGTTAAAGTTTTATAAACATTGCCCTAAAGGGCAAGGTCAAGGTCAAAATGTCTACAAGTATGGTACCAGAAGAAAGCTCTTATCACAAATAGGTCACATACCAAATATCAACATCCTAGCTCTTCAGGTTTCAATTCCACAAGCCAGAGTAAAGTTTTGCTGACGCCAACGCCGGGGGTATGCCAATAGCTCTCTGGACATTCGTCTCGGCGAGCTAAAAAGTTATAGCTCCCACAAACGAACACTCAAAACCGTAGTTGGCAATAAGGTCACACACCTTCACATGATGACATGCACAATATCTTAGTCCAGTTCGAAAGATTTAATTAAAAATCATTGCAAACACCTAAAACTGCAGTTATTTGACCGTCACTATGGTATGTGACACATCTTCACATGATACCACATCAACATGCAAAATATCGTAAGATAAAAAAAACTGACCAGGAACAGCAAAATAAATACATATTACAAGGCGGTTATTTGACCTCTTTAAGTCAAAGATAACACAAAGGTCACTGTGGTACGCAACACATAAAATAATGAAAAACCATCATTTCAAATATCTGAAGTCTTTCAAAAGATAAAAAAGTAATGACCCGACCCGTCATGAGAAGAATTGAAAAAGTGTTGTTTGGTCATTGTGATAAACGACGTATCTTCTTATGATGATAGACCAACATGCCAAATAACATAACTCTATGTAAAAAGATGAAAAAGTTGTGGCTCGGACAGGCAAACACTCAATAAGAAACAGTAACTGACATCTAGATAAAAGTTCAAGGTGGTCACACAAAGGTCGCTTGACTACAAATAGTGGTATTCCTTTTGGGGTATCAAAATGACATTTTAAAGCTGCATGGCTTCTGATTTGCATGTCTAGTTATTTCATTTCACTAAAATTTGCCTAAAAATAGTACAATGGTCATAAATTTATGCAGTTTTGCCTCTAAACAAATTACAAACACAAGGTCCACCTACAAAAAGCAAGCCAATTTGGCCGTATTTAGTAAAATTTAACAGAAAGTTACAGTCCAAAGGTCTAACGCAGTACTTCAAAGAGATGCATCTTTGAAAACAAACTTGCCACGATTACCTGGATTTACCTGGAAAAGTAATGCTAATAAAAATAATTATTGTTACCCGAGACCGGAACAGGGACTAATTATGAAAACTTCACTAGATACGGACCTGTTTCAAACGAAGTAACACTATTTTCTATCCTTATTGTTACCTGGCATTATTGTTACCTGACCAAAGGCATTCAAGACAATTACAAATTCAATTGATATAAGGAGTAACTAATCAGTATTAAATGTGATCAGTACAAATTTGGGATCGCACTTGAAAATTAGGATGGCAAATGACAAATTAAGTAAGGGATGACCATTCGATTTGGGGGGTGGGGCTTGAAAGATTTGTTCGGGTCAGAATATTTATTTTCAAATTTTTGCGGGTCAGAATTTTTATTTTTAGACGCGTCGCGGCGAGAAAAATTATTTTATATATAACATACTAAAGAATCTGGGGATAAATTAATTCTTTTTTCTTTATTTTCAAGGGGGTTGAGGCCAGAATATTTATTTCCACAATTTTGCAGGACAGAATATTTATTTCAAAAATTTTCCAAGCCACCCCATCAAAATGAAATGGTCGTCCCCTAATAATACTTAGGAATTGTAGATGCGGACAATGAGGTTTTTCGTTGATGTTATAGTTTAATTATATCTCATTTACGTATATCAATTTTCTCAAAATAATTATGCAAGAAATTAAAAAAATATTTTGATTTGATCTGCACTGAAGAGACACAAATTGTCGAAATGGCCATGAAATGCATAAACTGAATTTAGTAGCCTTGGTATCTCGTTGTTTATTAATTTGAAACACCCTCAAACTGTACCATTTGCTATTTATTACACTGAAACATGAAATGTTCATTTATTATTGTATTCTAGCACACTTCAACAGATTACCCCCATCCCCTCCTAGCTGTTTCTTGTGTAGCCGCGTTTCTCATTTCAACAGACAACATATCAAATGAACGTAAAAATATATCTCCTGTCATTGAATAATTGTAAATCAAGTGATCTAAAACACATTTCAACCAAATAATGTAAGCGAGTTTTCACTGACAATCGTCGTATGTGATGAACATTCCAGCACACGTTTTGTCAACGATTATTTGACTAAAGGTCCCTGTACAGCTTAAAATCCCTTTGATTAATCTTTGGCACACAAACGACACATTTTTTTAAATAAACAAGGCGGGTCATTAATTGGAACATGTACATAGATTCCTTTTTCCGCGTTTCGTAGAATAGCGGGAAAATGTTGTCTTTACGATATGTATTCATTTGAATAGGGGTATTTTTTGGCGGGCTCATGATTTGTTCATGTGATCATATTTAGCAAGTCGTTTTGTATACGTCATATATTTATTGATATGCTAATATGCCCAAGTGTGAGATTTTGAACACGGGGTATTCTGTAATCATTCTAGCCGCAGACGTTCACAGTCAAACTTCAAAATGGTCGAGCCGGCGGAACTACACGATATGTTGGACCGAAAAATTAAACACGCGGTGACGGAGAACCAGAACCTAATGCTTCAACATATTGACACAGTTATGACACGCCATTTTGAATCCTTCGAGAGATCAGTGCACGAAAACCAGAGAAAATTATCCGAGACTCAGATGTCAAAAATTGAACATATGAACACTGAAGATTACGTTTTTAAACGCAAAGGAAACGAAGAACAATTCAAAGTTAATACTAAAGTTGCAAACAAGATGAAAGAAGCTAAAATTATTTTGACCGAGAATCCTGCCGCAAACGAACACACCGAAGGCGCACTGATGAACATAACAGAAGGTTTGGACATTTTAACGCATAGACAAAAACTTATTAAGCTTGCAGATCAGAAAATAGATGGCGCACTGTGTCCGAATATGAAACTCATAGTCTTGCGGATGATTCAGAAGACCAGAAACGTATTATCAGAGCAGAAAACAAGGCTGCGAGGAAAGCAAAGTCCGACAAGAGATTCAAACCGAAGGTCGTCCCTTACAGTACCCCGCAGTCAACTCGATTCAATAACGTCAGCCAACAAAATAGTGTTCAAATTTCTGTGGTTAACAGACCGGGAAAATGTTATGAATGTGGTGTTGTGGGTCATTGGAGGTCAGATCACTACAAACAAAATTTACCTGTTCAGAGAGAAAAGACAGATAAGATAAGTACAAATTTCGTTATTAAAAAAATACATACGGAGTCAATTATTACTCCAGTTGGTAGATTGAAAAATATATCAATTATTGACAAGGAATAAATGCAAATGAGACAATTTTACATTTAATAGAACATGGATATATGATTCCTTTTTATAAAGACCCTGAGGTCGGCTTTAGACAATAAAGATTTTGTCGATTCAGAAATTTCTAAGTTGCTAAAACTAGGCTGTGTAATCAATATAGATTAGGTCAACAGTTTGTTATTTCAAAAGGTCAATCCTGTGCTTGTCCATACAATTTATTGTTAAAATATTTTAACATCTGCAATATTGATAAGAATTCAGATCATTTTCTATTTAAACCGATTTTTAGATCAGGTAATAGATGTTCTTTAATATATAAAAACATGCAGTTGAGCTACACAAGGGCGAAAGAATGTATTGTAGCTAGGTTGAAGGAAGTTTGTGGCGATTTGAACATAGGTTTACATTCACTGAGAGCCGGAGGGGCTACTGTAGCAGCTAATGCTAATGTAAATGAACGTTGTTGGAAACGTCACGGCAGATGGAAAAGCGATTCTGCAAAAGATGGGTACATAGCAGATTCTATAGAACATAGGTTAGAAGTAACCAAAAAACTAGGACTTTAGATTTTTACATTGTATTTTTACACCTTTTCCGCCCGTTCTTTGTGATTTTCTAGTCTGCACGGCTAAATGCATACATTTGTTGATTATTTATTATAATTATTACTAATATATATGGAGTAGATGGAATTATGACATTACAATTGGAGTAAATGAGATTAAGACATTTCTTTTTCCGCGTTTCGTAGAATAGCGGAAAAATGTTGTCTTTACGATATGTATTCATTTGAATAGGGGTATTTTTTGGCGGGCTTATAATTTGTTCATGTGATCATATTTAGCTAGTCGTTTTGGTATACGTCATATATTTATTGATATGCTAATGAGCCCAGGTGTGAGATTTTGAATACGGGGTATTCTGTAATCATTCTAGCCGCAGACGTTCACAGTCAAACTTCAAATTTTTGTTTGTAATGGGCATTATTGTATTATTTTTC
Source organism: Modiolus philippinarum (assembly GCA_002080025.1). NCBI lineage: Eukaryota > Metazoa > Mollusca > Bivalvia > Mytilida > Modiolidae > Modiolus > Modiolus philippinarum. The sequence continues at coordinate 100,445 of MJUU01023665.1, forward strand.
ATTTTTCATTTTTTTTGGTGAGGTTCGGCATCAGTATCCCGAGACGTGCCATGCACTTGCTCCGAACACAGGTTTCCATAATGTGGTTTTTCGTGGGCGGCAGGGTTGCGTTTAAGACGGATACATATATATATTTTGTAACAGAACAAAACTTAAAGTGTTTGTTTATTATAGATGTTCTATATTTGTCTTTTATCATGATAGTGATTTTTAACCTGTCATCTTTAGAATAAACTTGCCGGCTTGTCAGTCTGCACGGCTAAATGCATGCATTTGTTGATTATTTATTATAATTATTACTAAAATATATGGAGTAGATGGAATTATGACATTACAATTGGAGTAAATGAGATTAAGACAAGTAAGAAACAAACGACGGGCTTATACTAAAATTCCGCGTAAATGTTTCTGATTCCTATTAAATTCATTAATATCTTGTGCAAGTATTATGCTAAATATGTAAATAAAAACCAAATAATATATTTATTTCAGTAGGGCGTCGTCCCGTTTGCTTCATTTAACATTTTTGTTTATTCCGGAAATATAGGTTCGCTCGTCATGTCGATTTTCAAGTTATTGCGTTACCAAGAAAAGCAAACATTTTTTCACGGTTTTTATTTGTTTTAGTTGTGAGCGAACCTATGACCCACGTCAAGCTTTTACATATAGAGATATTAAGCATTGAATGTTGTCTGGTGTGAAAATTAACGTGGGTCGTAGGTTCGCTCACATTTTAAAATGCATTTGAACAGTCAGCAAACACGTATTTTCTATGTATTTCTGGCATAAGTCATATTCTGAGACGTTAATATTGGTAGTGGAACAGACAAGATAGGCAAATAAAGGACTTTTTATTAAACAGTAGGCATTTTACTACAATTAAGTTAAAATTATGTTTGGGATGTTAAGTAAATTTTTTGAGAAAATAGGGGGCCGCTGGCAGTAGCTTATCCCATCATGTCCTATTTGCCATAAATGTCCTTAGCAACCATAGGCAAAAATATTGTAATGTTGTAAAGAGGAAATAAATGACATTGCCAACCGGAAGTGACTTTCATGTCCTTAGCAACAAGCTAATGTTTTGAAAAAGTCCTTAGCAACCATTGAGCAAAAGACTAATAATTGTCAGAACTTTTGTTGTTAACATCACATTTTTCACCGAAATAGACATCAAAATCAAACTCAGCCATGTAATCATGGTGAAAACTGGTTAAAAGACCTTGCAATTATTCTCTGAACAATTGACTTTTTTAATAATAATAAGTTTTTTATTTCTTTTTCTTCCGCCGCAACTCAAGCTAAAACACTACGCGACATATCATTTCGATACTTTAGGTGATGAATCGACATCAGTGTGGGATCTTAAAACTGAGTCAAGCATATTGATCTATTTCTAGTAACGGAGTTATCTGCCCTGGAACCAAAAATCTTGTTATCGCTATAACTCGGAAACCGTAAAAGATAGCTGATTAAGTGTAATGGGGAAATGTTCCTTAGATCATTACGGAACTTTGTTACATTTTGACCGAAACCGTGCGTAATGGTATTTTTTTAGTTATTGCCCTTTGAAGTTTTTGAGTTTCCGTAATTTTTTTTTCTCAGAAAATCGTAAGTCGTAGAGACCTGAAACCTTCATCATTGTTCATAAGTCAAATATGGCCATCTAAAAATGTCAAGGTCAAAGGTCACCGGCACCTTTGACCTTGTTATCTCGTAAACCGTAATAGATGGCTGAAGACATGTATGGGAAAAATGTTCATTGTCACGAGAGGTAACTTTGTTACATTTGGTCCGAAGAGATTCGACGACCCTTTTATATGAGATATTGCCCTTTGAAAGATTTTGAGTTTCCGTTAATGCTTAGTACTCCCAAACGATAAGTCGTAGAGACCTGAAACCTTAACCATTGTTCATAAGTCATATATGGCCATCTAAAAATGTCAGATCAAAGGTCACCGGTCAAGGTCACTGATGACCTTAGACCTCGTTATCGCTTTAACTCGGAAGTCGTAATAGATAGCTGATTAAATGTATTTGAGAAAATGTGTGTCTCATTGAGGTCTACATTTGGTACATTGGGTCCAAAATAATTGGACCACTGGTTTTGGACCTAGGGCCCACAAACTGTTTTTTCGGGGTCCGATTTTAGGTTTTTTTTGCTTATATCGCAAAAACTATGTAAGATACAAAGAAACTATCAGAACAAAAAATGTTCAATTAAACATGGCCGAAAAATAGGGTCAAAGGTCAAAGGTCAAGGTCCTTAGCAACAACGTTTTTTTGCCATAAAGTACTTAGCAACCATAGGCATAAATTTTTGTAACGTTGTAAAGAGGAAATAAATGGCATTGTCAACCGGAAGTGACTTTTATGTCCCTAGCAACAAGGTAATTTTCGAAATAGTCCTTAACAACCATTACGCAAAAGACTATTTAAGTTCAAAACTTTTGTTTACATCACATTTTAGACTGAAATAGACATCAAAATCAAACTCAAACATCTTTTCATGGTGAAAACTGTTGAGACCTTGTAATTGTTCTCTGAACAATTGACTTTTTAATGAAGGTCTTCCCGACTCCAGTCGGAAAAACCTTATAGTAATTCTTCTGATTATCATTATTATTATTATTTTTCTTCTTCTTCCGTAAAGTCTTTGTATGGAAAATCTTTTGACGTATCATTACAAAACTTCGCATAGTAACTGGAAGTTGGAAATTCTCTTTCGAAATTAGGGAACAGACGAAATCTATTTTTAGTAACAGGGTTATCTCCCCGACTGCAGTTTTTCTTATTATCCAATAAACTCAGAAACCGTAACCGATATCAAAATTCTGAATGGGGAAAATGTTTCATTCATCCTCAGGATGATTTATCATGCAAAAAAATTTTTTGAGTCGCGACCCTGGTTACGCGTTTTTGACCCCTAATTTTGTCGATTTCTCAAAGTTATCGGAATTTCATGAAATTTGATATCCAGGTTGGTTTAATGACCCTGATTACAAATCTGGGGTCAAAAAAATGTTTCGTCCGCCATTTGAAAGTTTGTTATCGCGATATCTCGGAAAAAAATAAAAAAATTATGAAAACATTATATTGGAAAAATACTCCTCTCATTGAGATCTATATTTAGTTCAATAGAACAAAAACTCTCCGATGAACCGTTTTTGAGTTATAGCCCTTGACGGGTTTCGGCAAATCGGCTTTTTGCGAATAACTTTGGATCCATTGGCCCAGTAGTTTCAGAGGAGAAGATCTTTGAATGTCTTTTCCCATAGGGTCCAATGTTAAAACTATGATCCCCGCTGGCGGCCATCTTGGATATAGCGCAGATCTGAAAAAACAACTTTTTTGCAGGAGACCATCTAAGGACTATTATGGCCAAGTTTGGTTTCAATTGGCTGAGTATTTACAGTGGTGAAGATTTTTGAATGTGTTTTTCATAGGGTCCAGTGTTAAAATTATGATCCCTGCTGGCGGCCATCTTGGATATAGAGCGGATCTGAAAAAACAATTTTTTTGCAGGGGACCATCTAAGGACTATTGTGGCTAAGTTTGGTTTCAATTGGCCCTGTAGTTTCAGAGGAGAAGATCTTTGAATGTCTTTTCCCATAGGGTCCAATGTTAAAACTATGATTCCCGCTGGCGGCCATCTTGGATATAGTGCAGATCTGAAAAACAACTTTTTTGCAAGGGACCATCTAAAGACAATTGTGGCCAAGTTCAATTTCAATTTGCTGAGTAGTTTCAGAGGAGAAGATCTTTGAATGTCTTTTCCCAAAGGGTCCAATGTTAAAACTATGATCCCCGCTGGCGGCCATCTTGGATATAGCGCGGATCTGAAAAACAAGTTTTTTGTAAGGGACCATCTTAGGACTATTGTGGCCAAGTTTGGTTTCAATTGGCTCAGTAGTTTTAGAGGAGAAGATCATTGAAAGTTTTCCTATAGGGTCCAATGTTAAACTATGATTCCCGCTGGCGACCATCTTAGATATAGCGTGGATCTGAAAAACAACTTTTTTGCAGGGGACCATCTAAGGACTATTGTGGCCAAGTTTGGTTTCAATTGGCTCAGTAGTTTCAGAGGAGAAGATCTTTGAAAGTGTTTTCCCAAAGGGTCCAATGTTAAAACTATGATCCCCGCTGGCGGCCATCTTTGATATAGCGCGGATCTGAAAAACATTTTTTTTGTAAGGGACCATATAAGGACTATTGTAGCCAAGTTTGGCTTTAATTGGCCCAGTAGTTTCAGAGAAGATCTTTGAAAGTATTTTCCCATGGGGTCCAATGTTAAAACTATGATCCCCGCTGGCGGCCATCTTGGAAATAGCGCGGATCTCAAAAACAAGTTTTTTGCAGGGGACCATCTAAGAACTATTGTGGCCAAGTTTGGTTTCAATTGGCCCAGTAGTTTCAGAGAAGAAGATCTTTGAATGAAAAGTTTACGCCGGACGAACGACAGACGACGGACGAAAAGTGATGGCAAAAGCTCACCCTGGCTCTAGCCAGGTGAGCTAAAAACTGAGGTGGGGAAAATATTGTACTCATCCTAAGGATGATTTGTCATGCAAAAAAATTCTTTTTAGGTCGCGACCCCGGTTACGCGTTTTTGACCCCGAAATATGTCGATTTCTCAAAGTTGTGAGATTTCGATGAAGATTGGTTTCAAGGTTGCTTTTATAGTCTTGATTTCAAATATGGGGTCAAAACATTTTTTCGTCCGCCATTCGAGATGTTGTTATCGCGATATCTCGGAAACGATAAAAAAAAATGAAAACAATGTGTTGCAAAAATAATCCTCTGATTTAGATCTACATTTATGGCTGGTCAATTTTTTTTCGTTGGCCATTTTCAAAATGGCGGCTATTTGAAATTTTGTTATCGCGATAACTCGGGAACGATAAAAAATTTATGAAAACATTGTGTTGTGAAAAATACTCCTCTCATAAAGATATACATTTATGCCTGGCCAAATAAAATCTTTCGTCTTCCATTTTTAAAATGGCGGCTGTTTGAAATTTTGTTATCGCGATATCTCAGAAACGATAAAAAAAAAATTATGAAAACTTTGTGTTGCAAAAATATTCCTGTCATTTAGATCTACATTAATGGCTGGCCAAAAAATTTTTTCGTCGGTCATTTTTAAAATGGCCGCTATTTTAAATTTGTTATAGCGATATCTCGGAAAGGATGAAATATTTACGAAAGCATTGTGTTGCAAAAATACTCCTCTCATTGACATCTACATTTATGGTTGGCCAAAAATAAAATTTCAAAATGGCGGCTATTTGAAATTTTGTTGTCGCGATATCTCGGAAACAATAAAAAAATTATGAAAACATTGTGTTGCAAAATTACTTCTCTAATTAAGATCTACATTTGTGGCTGGCCAAAGAAAATTTTCGTCGGCCAATTTCAAAATGGTGGCCATTTGAAATTTTGTTATCGCGATATCTCAGAAACGTAAAGAAATTTATGAAAACATTATGTTGCAAAAATACTTCTCTCATTGAGATCTTCGTTTCATTCCATTGAACGAAAACTGCGACGAACCATTTTTGAGTTGTAGCCCTTGATGTGTTTTCATGTACTGGGAAAGACCTTGCAATTGTTCTCTGAACATGAAAATGATTTGTCATGCAAAAAAAATGTTTTTGGTCGCGACCCGGTTACACGTTTTTGACCCCTAAATATGCAATTGTTTTAAAGTTGTCGGATTTAGATGAAATTTGGTTTCTAGTTAGTTTTGATAGCCCTGATTACAAAAATAGGGTCACAAAATTTTTTGGCCGCCATTCGAAATTTTGTTATCACGATATCTCGGAAACGATAAAAATATTTATGAAAACATTATATTGCAAAAATGTTCCTCTCATTAAATCTACATTTGAACAATTGACAGAAAACTGTGCGATGAACCGTTTTTTGTGTTATAGATCTTGACGCGTTACCGTAAATTGTTTTTTTTTTTTGCAAATAACTTTTACACACTTACATATAATATTGTAAACATATATGTTTAAAGTGATCAGTATGGAAAGACCTTCAATTTGAGTACCAGGTTAAAGGTCATCGGTGACCCTTGACCTTTGACCTTTGTTAGCATATAAAGTCAAAACTGTAATAGATAGCTGAAAAATTATATCAGCAAAAATGTTCATCATGTCAAGGGCTACATTTGTTTCAATAGGACCGAAGCTCTCTGTTGACTTCCTGAAGAATTATTGCCATTGACGGGTTTCGGAAAGTGTTTTTTTGCGTATAACTTTTAAAAGGTTACAGATAGTAAGGTCAAGCAACATATCAAATTAATCACTCTGAAGAGACCTTCAATTTGAGCCAAGGTCAAAGGTCATCAAGATCACTGGTCAAGGTCATTGCCAATTGTTTGTCTTTTTATTGTAAAAACAGAAATAAAAACGGTTAGAAATAGAAATAAAATACATTGGAGACAATGTGCATATCGTCAAGAAGATTTCAAACATAAGACGTAACAAATGATAACACTGATGCGGGAAAGACCCTGCAATTGTTCTCTGAACAATTGTCTTTTTAATTCATCATACAATGTGCAAATTTAGAGGCCGATTGAACGGATAATTCAGACTGACATGTCAAAGTAAAAATCTGTTAACATCGACTTAGTACTGTATAGATGTTTCTTTATTCTGTGAAAAACATTAAAAGGGACGTTAATCTGTCATCTATAGTGATAAATCGGCTTAAAATAATGATAGTTTTGTCATGTGAGCGAAAAATGAGGTGTCAAAGCCGAAAAATACTACCAAGTATGGAATTGATATGTCGCAACACTTAGACTCTTTTGGCCGCGGAAAAAAGAATAATAATTGAAAGGACAATTGTTCAGAGAGCAATTGCAGGTGGTTTGCCAGATTCACCATGGTAACATGTTTAAGTTTAGTTCTATAAATAATGGTCAAACTATGATGTAAAGTTATTATTGTCAAACTGTAATTAGAAGAAAAGTTCAGAACTTAATGTGTCTTTTGCTTAACAGTTGCTAAAGACTTTTTCGGTTTCTGTGATTATCTCCTAACCAGGTCAAAGGTCAAGGTCAAAGGCCACCGATGACCTTCTACTTCGTACTCACATTGAAAGTATTTTCGAACTGATCACTATAAACATGTATGTTTACTATATCATCTGTAACAACGGCAGTAGAATACCGAAGGAACAAGGGAAGCGATGACTACAAAAATCGAAGTCCAAAGACATGGCAGAAACGGTAACAGATAAAAACAAAGACAAAACAAGGACGTGAGACAGCTACAATGCACGGAAATAAAAAGATAACATTAAGAACTAAGGCACTCATAGTGTGAACTCCCATGAAAACCGGGAGTGACATCAGGTGCTCCGGAAGGGTAAGCATGTCCTGCCCCGCTAGCGACACCCGTCACACTATCAGTGAGGCATATAGTGTTTTGAAAAGTCTGTTTTGTAGCGGATTGGTTAGTGCCATTTTCTAACCCTTAGACAAAAACCAATGAAATCCGTGGTACATATAACTTCTCTAACCCTCAAACAGTACCATGGTCAAATCTTGAAAAGCTTTTTGTAAATCGCTATAGTATTGAAACAATCACAAGGACAAATCGGTAGCACAAACATCACTGACGAAGACAAAACTAAAATTATACCGTATGATATTCAAGACAACACGAAAAGCTAAAGTACTGACAGTGTGAACTCCCATAAAAACCGGGAGCGACATCAAGTGCTCCGGATGGGTAAGCGATTAAAAATATTTGCAAAAAACTAATTGACGGAAACATGTCACGGGCTTTAAACTCAAACACGGTTCATCGCAGTGTTTTCGCTTAGTTGAATCAAATGTGGATCTTAATGAGTGGAATATTTTTTGCAATTTTTTTCCATAATTTTGTCGTCGTTTCTGGGATATTGCCATAACAAAATTTCCAATGGCCACCATTTTAAATATGGCAGACGAAAATTTCTTAAGACTAACCATAAAAGAAGATCTTAATGAGAGGAGTATATTTGAAACACAATGGGTTGATAATTTCTATATATTTTCCGAGATGTCGCAATAACAAAATTTCGAATTCCACCATTTTGGATATGGCGGACGAATTTTTTTTTACCGGCAATAAATGAAGATATTTATTTAGAGAGTATATTTACACCACAGTGTTTTCATAATTTCTTTTTTATTGTTTCGGAGATATCGCGATAACAAAATTTCGAATGGTAGTCATTTTAAAAAAGGCGGACAAAATTTTTTTATGAACCAGCCATAAATAAAGATCTTAATGAGAGGAGTATTTTTGCAACATAATGTTTTAATAATTTTTTAATGTTTCCAAGATAAATTTTTCAGTTTCCGAGATATCGTAATAACAAAATTTCGAATGGCGACTATTTTGAAATGGTGGACGAAAAAAATTTTGACCCCAAATTACTAATCAGGACTATGAAAGCTTCCAGGAAACCAAATTTCAACAAAATCTGATAACTTTGAGAAATTTGCATATTTAGGGGTCAAAAACGTGTAACCAGGATAGCGACCCGTATAACAAATCATCCTGAGGATGAATGTTACATTTTCCAAACTTCAGAATTTTGATATCGGTTACGGTTGATGAGCTTCCATGATTTCAAGGTTTTCGGTCTTGGGGAGATAACTCCGTTGCTAAAAATAGATCGGTTCCAAAGGGTCAGTGGCTTCGACCCTCACTAAGCCTCATAATGCTACCAAGTATCGAATTGATTAGATTTGCTCTCGGAAAAACGAATAATAATAATAATTGAAAGGTCAATTGTTCATAGAACAATTGCAAGAACTTTCATCATTTTTCACCAATTTATGTTTGAGTTTGATTTCGTTGTCTATTTTGGTCAAAAATGTGATGTTATCAAAAATCCTGAACATTGATTGTGTTTTGCTCAATAGTTGCTAAGGAAAAAAACCTAAAAATTGGCTATGACCTTGACCTCTGACCTTAATGACTTTTGACCTTGTGCTCAAAGTAAAGGTATCTATTTATTGATTAATTTGATATGTTACTTGACTGAAATATCTGTGATGGTTTAAAACTTTTATGTAAAAACCCATTTTCCCAAACGCGTAAAGGGCAATAATTATTTAGGGAGTCATTGGAGAGTTTCAGTAAAAATGAAACAAATGTACCCTTGATAAGTTGAACATTTTTGCTTATTTATTTTTTCAGCTATCTCTAATGGTTTCTGAGTTTATCCCCTAACAAGGTCAAAGGTCATCGATGACCTTCAACCTGGTACTCAAATTAAAGGTCTCTTCGCACTGATCACTTAAGATATAATGTTTACTTTAATATCTGTAAGCGTTTAAATGTTTTTCGCGAAAAACCAATATACCGAAACGCGTCAATGGTTATAACTGAAAAAAAACGGTTCATGGCAGAGTTATGCGCCTATTGAATAAAATGGAGACATTAATGAGAGGAGTATTTTTGAAATATAATGTTTTTAGAAATTTTTTATCTTTTCCGAGATATCGTGATAACAAAATTTGAAATTTCAAATGGCCGCCATTTTGAAAATGGCGGACGAAACAACTTTTTTGACCCTGAATTTGTAATCAGGACCATCAAAGGTACCTGGAAACCAAATATCATAAAATCCTATAACTTTGGGAAATTTGCATATTTAGGGGTCAAATACGCATAACCGGGGTTGTGACCCCCCAAAAATGTGCATGATAAATCATCCTTAGGATGAATCGTACAATTTACCCCATTCAGAATTTTGATATCGGTTACCGTTTCGGAGATCTGCTAACAAGGTTTTTCGGTGTAGGGTAGATAATTTCTATACTAAAAATAGATCGGCATACCGGTTTCTGATTCGAGGTCCCATCATTTGACCGATACATGGCACTAAGTTTCGTAATGATATGTCGCGTAGTTTGTCTGCCTGCGGGGGGGGGATGGTAGGGAACAAAAAGAATAATAATTAAAGGCCAATTGTTCCCAGAACAATTGAATGTCTTTCCACTGACTAAAAGAATAAGAGTAGACCCTAATTAATGTAAAATTTGAGTAACTGACAGAACCAATATAGCAGACTGTCATTCATTACCAAACACCAACCTAAATGCAAAATACTATTGACCTACCATTAGGATACATGTACTAATAAATCAAACATGTTCACTAGACAGTGATAATGATGTCAAGGGTAAAGGCTAAAAGACAGACTGTCCTGTACTATCCAAAGCCAACCAACAGACCAAAAATTATTAACCTACCATTAATAGATACTGGGAAATTAAACATGGCCACTGGAGCATGAAATTGAGGTCACAGACGAAAACATTATAAAATCCGTCATCTACCACAAAAGACCAACCCACATACTAAATATCCCCAACCTACCATAAATAGTAACTGAGAAAATTACCTAATCAGGATAACTTAACATGATCCTTAGACTTTGAAATTGGGATAAAAGACTCGAGCCATGTGATAGACTGCCATGTACAACTGAAGACCAACCTACATACCAAATATCATTGCCCTACTATTAATAGTTACTGAGCAACTGATTTACATGAATTTACTAGACCATGAAATTGAGGCTCAGTTAACCTCTAAAATCTGTAAAATTAAAATTTTAAATATCAGGTGTATGTCTAGATTAGGAGAAAAACATATCCTGAAAATGTATTTAGAATATGATTATAATTTGAAAGGTCTAACATTTGAGCTTTTTTGACTCGGTGAACCTCTAAAATCTGTAAAATTGAAATTTTAAGTATCAATCAGGTGCACAATAAGATCAAGTGAACAACATATCCTGCAAGTTTGGTTTGAATATGATTTACAGTTTTGAGTCAGGAAGGAGTTCAAGATTAACATATTGAATAAAATATGAGATATTGTGGCTCAGTAAACCTCTAAAATCAGCAAAATCAAAATTTAACATATCAGATGCACAACAATTTCAGGTGAACAACGTATACAGCAAGTTTGCTAGTTTTCACTTCCTGTTGTGATGGAATTGAAGCAAACCAAGTTCACAAATGAGCTATTTTGTCTCTGTGAACCTCTTCAATCTGAAAAATCAAAATTCTAAGTATCAGGTTCACAACAAGATCAGGGGAACATCATATCATGCAAGTGTGATTGAAAAAATGGCTTATAGTTATGGAGGGGTTGTTGATTAAAAGATAGAATTAGAAAATGGGGTATTTTGGCTCCATAAACCTGTAAATTCTGTAAAATCAAAATTATTAGATTAGGTGCACGACTAAACCAGATAAACCACATATCCTGAAAGTTTTTTTGAATAAACCTTGCAGTTTTGAAGGAGTTGCAGATTGAAAACGACGAACAACGCAGTACGACTTGGGACGATGAAGGACTCAAGACAATGGATAGTAATGTGACGAGACAAAAGATCCAAAAAAAAAAAATAGCAAAATTCCATGAAATTTGTTATCGTTCAACAATGACGGATTTTTTTATTTGTTTTATATAATAAATAATGAAATGAGAAAGAATTCGAATGCTATATATAACTATACTAATAGGAGTTTCCGCCGTGACGTCACAAACTTGAAAAAATTACCTTTGGTTGGCAAGAAATCGTAGGCATTGATTTGGGTCATAAAAGTGTCATTTTTAATTAACTGGTGAGAATTTGTTATTTAAGAAAAATGGATAATTCTTTTTGATCTCAATTATGAAATGTTTACCCTTTTTGTAAAAAAATTCAGCTTTTTATTTTAAATATATATAGATTTAACGTATTTTGTAAACCATATAATCTTTAGAAACTTTCACATTTTTTAAATTCACATGAAAAATATTTGTCCATTTTTATTAAAAAGTATATCGGTAGAGCCAGAAGTCCATTATTATAGTACTAATATTGGACTTCTGGTAGAACAAATATGAATATCTCAATGTTTAACATGCATTTTACAGATCCAGAATCGTGCATATAAAAAAGTGAATATCTGAACCTTGTAATTTTTGAAAAATTGTATTCTTTATTTCCAATGCCTAGTACTAAAGTGTTTTCGGCACTTTGAAAAATTCGACATGTCCTAGGTCGGGCAATTGTTCAACTTGGAAAATAGAGCTTGAATGACTGTTTTACATATATCTGACTATCTTTTAAATATTTATAGCAGAGTGGTGCACTATACCATTATTCAATTGATTGTTCAAAGAAAGCAGTCATGTAAATGGTGAAAATCTGGTCATTTTTAGCCCCCTCTCCTTTGCAACATGTGTTTCTGAGGTCAGTTTCTGGTAATAAAATCTACTAAAGTAAAATAAAATGGATACCAATATCAGTTTGTGCAAAATAAAGGTAAAACAATTCTAGAAATTGAACAAAGATTGTTCATACTATTAATTTATCCATGAAAATTGTAAATGTAAAATTTGCTGAAAATTCAGTCTTAACTTATCATGACGACAGTATGAAAGTTAGTCACAAATGTATAAAACTGCATGCAGCAGCTTTATTTTTCTTGCTTTAGCTCATTACTCTAATTCGTTATGCAAGTCAGAGAATTATTGTTGTGAAAAATATGAAAACGCTCTATAAAATTGCAGTGTTCTGTAAAAATGGGATGTGAAGTTACTGAAAATCTCACACTGTGACATAGCGCAAAATAAAATGACACTCAGAATAAGCTTTGGAGGTTTTAAACACTCAAGATTTGTGTAAAAAGGTTCATTCAATATGCATACTACAAATTAAGATCAAATTAAAGTTTAAATAATATATGTTGTTGAAAAAATGGTATCTTATACATGTATAAGGTTGTACTGCTCGAGTTTATAATGTATGTTGCAATATAAGAAGACATTAGTTTTAGCATTTTTAAGCAGTATACGGATAAAATCATAACTTTTCATGCATATGTAACTTGAATGTCATCTATTCTGACTCATTTAGTGTGTCTACATCTTTAACTTTGCTACAAAATCTGACAGGGGCTCAAATTCATGGAAAAATCTTTAAATTTTGCAAAATTTTACTTAATATATATATATTTGTACAAGCTTGTAATTTGATACCGGTTTATCTTTGCTGCAAAAATACTTTAACTTTCTGTTGTTTATACGCATATTTCATGAATTGAAACATAAAAAGTCACCTACTGGCAAAAATTGTATGCGACAAAGAGAGAATCGAAGCAAGAGCTGGTAAATCGCAGTAAGCCAGAATTTTCTCGTTTGTTACAAATCAATTATATTTTAGTAAGACGATCTAAAAAATTCTGACGAATTCACCGATAGTTTGGAAGACGCATGTAATGAATAATCACAGCGAAGAAGTTAACCCAGTCCTATTTATCACAAACAGAAGTGCTTCTCCGTGTAAATTGAAGGTCTCTTTTGACAGAAATGATCCGTAAATCTAGGTTGGAACTCAGTTTTGTAAATATTGAACAGAAAGTGCGCTTTTGTAGAAGCGTGTAATTGACAACTGACTTGGCCCATACACGACTCAGACTAGGACTATTTGGGCAGACAACTCATACCGAAATAACATGTCTTTGGTATAAACGATCAATATATAGTCCCAAGATTTCTGCTGGAGTGTCTTATCAAAATAAAAGATAAGTTCCATGGTTGTTTGTTCATAGGATGTGCGTCCGGGAAATCCGTAAGAAGGTCCGAGTGGTTATGGGCCAAGTGTCCGCTGGCTTACAAACCACTTCCGGGTCATTTGGCCCCTCAGTCAGAAAGTTCCTAAAGAACGAAAATTTGAAAATAAGATGTTTCACGTCATAAATAGTACATTTAAATGGTAAGAACATCATAAGACGACTTAAATGAAAGCTTATAGCATCTTATTTTGGGAACAATTTCCATATTTCAATAATCAAAATAGAGTGTAATAATATTGTGTTGCATCTGAGTGAAAAGGCATTTGTTATGGTGGACAGCACATGTCATCTAAAATGAAAATATCTCATACTTAATTGTGAAAAAAACTAGACGGAAAAGCCCATATGTTTACTACAGATTTTGATTAACCGAGATAAAGCAATTCAAAATGATATATAGAACACGAGACTCATGCTAGCTGAGGAAATTGTCACATATAAATAGGCGATGGATCCTTCGTTCCAAATGAAACGAATCATCCCATGGATGAGACAAACAATTTGCAAAAGAAAGTAAATCGATATATCTGTGGTTCCAGAGGAGAACCGCTCACAAACAAAACAGTGTTGGGGGAGATACAATGTAGGTCGCTTCGCTCGCTTCGCAAAAAGTGTTCTGTGAAACAGAGTCAGTTTTAAATGCAGAATCACTTAACGAGTTCATATACCAAAAATCTATTCGACATGTCACAAAAGAATTGGAACGAAAGCTTCGAAAAAAAACGGCCGAAGAAAAAACTAAAAAAAAAAAAATAATAAGAAAAAAAACAATGGATCTTTCCACTGGAAGGTGGAAAGACCTAAAAATAAATAATAATCCAAAGAATTATATAAGGTCTTTCCTTTGGTGAAAGACCTTAATAGTAATCAGAAGAAATACAATAAGGTCTTTCAATCGTTGTCCATGTTTGTCTTTTGTCATTTTATTGTTTTTCTCGTGCGGTTCCCTGTTGGATTGTGGCATGTGATTGTGGTTTACGGCCATTGTAGGTGTTTCCTGTTATCTTTCTTATATTAATTTTCACATTTGGTAAAAAACCTGAATGCAAAGGTCAATTGGTCAGAGGACTATTGGTCTTTCACAAGTTCTCACGATGATTAAATGTTTGAGTTTGATTCAATTGTCCTTTTCAGTCAAATATGTGATTTAAACAAATGTTTTGAACTTTATTTGTCTTTTGTTCAACGATTGCTATGGACTTTTTCGAAAAAAATAGCTTTTTGCTACATTGTAAGAACATGAAAGTCCGGTTGGCAATACTATTATTTTTCCTTCTTTGCAACATTAAAAAAAAACCCTTTGAATATGGTTGCTTAGGACTTTATGGTAAATAAAGTTGTTGCGTAGGACCTTGGTATCTTTTATATTTTTTGAGATATAAGCAAAAAACCCTAAAATCAGACCTCGAAAAATGGTTTTTGGGCCATTTGTCCACAATGAATGGTCCAATTACTATAGACCAAGAGTGCCAAATGTAAATCTCAATGTGACACACATTTTCACCAATCCATTTGATCACTTATCTTTTAGAGTGTACGAATTTAATCAATTTAATCGATAACAGGACCTAAGGCCATCGGTGATTTTGACAGGTGACCTTTAATCTTGACATTTTAGATGGCTATATATGACTTATGAACAATGGTGAAGGTTCAGGTCTCTACGATTTAATGTTTGGGAGAATTAAACATTAACAGAAACACAAATTCTTTCAAAAATAACTCATGTACAGATTCGTCGGATCTTTTCGGACAAAATGTAACAAAGTTGCGTCTCCTGATAATGAATATTTATCCATTACATGTTTTCAGCCATCTTTTACGGTCTACGATTTGAAGCGATTATACAGCTGAAGGTTTTTTTAGATTGTTATATATGACTTATTAACAATGGTGAAGGTTTCCGGTCTCTACGACTTACTGGCTTATTGTTTGGAGTATTTAGCATTTACGGAAAATCTAAATTTTTCAAAGGGCAATAAGTTATATTAAGAGTAGTAAAATCTCTTAGAACCAAATATAACAAAGTTGAGACTCATTATAATGAACATTTTCCCATTACATGTTTTCAGCTAGCTTTTACGGTTTACGATTTGAAGCGATAAAAAGGCTAAAGGTAATCGGTGACCTTGACCTGTGACCTAAGACATTGAAGCTCCCAGGTCTTACGAATAACGGTTAGTGAGAAAAAAAATTGCACGAAACTGAAAATTTTCCAAGGGCAATAACTAAATAATTAATACCACACCGCACAGTTTCGGTCTAAATGTAACGAAGTTCGGTCATGACTCAAGGAACATTTTACCCATCACACTTAATCAGTTATGTTTTACAGTTTCAAAGTTTAAGCAATAACAAGATTTTTGGTTCCACGGCAGATAACTCCGTTACTAAAAATAAGTCAATATGTTTGCGTGACTTTTTGGATCCCACAGTGATGTCGATTTATCACACAAAGTATCGAAAAGATATGTCACGTAGTTTTTTCACAGCTAATGCGGTGGACAAAAAAGAATACAAACATAATCCGAAGAATTACAAGAAGATCCTTCACTGTGAGAAAGACCTAATAACCAGAAGAAATACAAAAAAGTCTTCCACATGTGGTCACATGTTGTGAAATAACTTAATTATAATAAATACACAAATAAATAAAAATAGATACATAAAATAAAATAATCAAAAAGAAGTAAAAGATAAAAAAAAAATCATAAATGATAAATGTAACAAATAATAATATGGAATGAATAATGAATAAAATAAAATGAATAAATTAATGAAATAATAAAATAAGATAAATACATTGATAAAAATACTAATATAGCATTCTGAGTTTCAAATGGAAGAAATGTTGTATCCGTCAACAAGAGGAGTAAAGTATCCTCGCTCATGGCAGCACACCAATTACCATCACATCCAACAACCAGAAGACAAGACGCCACCATAGAAGAAAAGAAATGCGAACCATGTACAGCTTGCCTCTTATTTTCATGACAATTTTCGAGCATCAAGTGTTGGATCTGGAGATCAACCAACTGTAGCGACATGCTTTGGCACCAGCTTTTTGCCCATATTCACCACAGCGTGGCATATTACGATTACTGTTGTTGCCACACGGGTCGTACTTCGTGCCGATATTAACTTAAGCACAGTTAATGTCAATGGTGTTGTGAATGAGCCCAACGTTAGGTATGATATAGCAATATTCGTTCCCCTTAACATGAAAGAAAAAATACAAAAAGCGATTATGTTGATCTCGCCTCATTATAGGTGTCCAAACAAAATGCAGATGAACAAAAACTTGGTTTTGCTCAAAACCAGATTGTGATCAAATCTAAGAAACAACAAGTAACAATTAATTCAATTAGGAAATAGACATAAGTATTTATTGTTTATATGTACATTTACTGCAAAGTGCATACATTAAGGTGCTTGGAACTAACGGAATATATGCAAATTGTTCGACTTGGGGCTAGTCGTTCTATCATGGGAAGGTAAGAGCTATGACGAAAATTTCAGATTACTAAAGACACAAGATCCATCAAGTTTATGGCACACAACAGTCTATGAACTTTGGATCTTATATATGAACAAAGATGCAATAAAATTAACACAAACGAATCAACAACCCATAAATAAATTCCAATCCTCTTTAAAATTTGACGGGTTTTGCACAAAACAACCGTGTCATTACAAACATGCTTGCATACATTGTAGTGAAAGGTACCCTTTGGTATACAGCCCCTTAAACAAACTAAAAACACCTTGCCAAGATATTCAAGTTTGGAACCAAACAAGCAAAGAAAGGTACTCGTCTCGCCCATCCGGCAAACCATTTATGGAAAACGTGCAGTTTCGACCCAGATATTCAGTCTCAAGAGGGATCGGAATCCCAGCTTCATTCACGCTTATATGACCCAGGCAAAACGCCAGTTCTTATCGATAGTTTATGGATAATTAAGTTTCTGTTAATCATAACAAGGACCAAGGTCTCCACAAATAACAAGAAGAAATAGAGATTGGACGAATTTTTGCCCTTTTAGTTTCTCTCCTTTATCGGCACTTTGAATTTCACCGATCGGTGTAATACTAACTAAAGATGGCCCTGTTTGTTTGATTACAATTAATTAAATACCGAAGTTACTGTAAATTTAATTGCTACTTTTGCGCATTTCGACAACTTTTGTCTCTTCAGTGCAGATCAAATCTAAACGTTTGGAAGCCCATAAACTCAAAGATGTTTAAAAACTAATAGAGAACAAATAACCAATATGATCTAAATGTAAAGCCAAAATCAAATTTCCTATAAATGATAACAACAAGTTAGGACATGGAGCTAAATAAGGAAAAATATACATTTGTCCAGATTTAAGCTTACTTAATCTGAATCCCGCAGATTTCTACTTATTTGAAATTCATCTTGATGGCAAATATTACATCGATAAATGGATATCCGAAGGGATGTTCCATTTCTTGTGCGCTCTCTGAAAAATATTCAACAATTATAAGATTACAAAAACAGGATAACAGCAAACACCTACAATGACCAGGAACTACAATCACATGCCACATTTTACAAGCAAACTGCACCAGAGAAACAATAATGAAAACAAGAGACAAACATAAATAACGATAGGAACTCGGGATAGCCGGACTTAAATCGTTACATCATTATTTGAATGATTTTTTTTTGCTGGCAAAAAGGACACAAATCTTTGTAAGATATTGTTTAACACTTTTGTAGATGCAATGTACATGTATATGCAAAGAACTCGAAGTCACACTTTTCTTTACTTTACATAATAGTTTTTTGTAAGTGAGAATACCGAAGGATAGGTTTTAAAAATCACAATCAGAAATGTTATTAATTTTGATAATAAAAAGATAACAATCAAACAGTAAGAATTGGTCACAGGTCTGATATTCCTTTTTTAGCGGGCAATATCTTCATCGAAGTCTTTAAGCAGGTGGTTTTATTTTCTTATGGGATCCATGAAGAATAAAAAATCCCATTATTTTGTAAGAATACCTTAAGAAATAAAGAAATTAAGGAAGGTACTAAATTGTGGTTAAAATTTCTGAAGGGGACTGTATTATTCCTGTAAGTCACTGGTGCACAAATGATTCATTACAACTGAATACTGATAAATCTGGAAATTCAGAGTTCGGCTGTGATGCCTATTTGAAGGCCAGTGGGTACAGTTTAAGTGATCAAAGGTTTGGGAGGGGTCACCATTGCTTAAAAATCTATCGCTCTTGGAATTGATTCCCACTGTACTTCCTCTATTCATTTGGTTTCCCGAGTTTTCTAACCAATAAGGATACTTTTCATATAGACAATCAGGCTTTAGTTTCTATTGTAAACAAGAGAACATCAAAAAATAAACTAATCATCTAGGATCTACGTAAGCTGATATTTTTCGCGATGTCTTTCAATATTCAATTCTAAATTTTACGTATTGAAGTATGTAAAGACGTAATCGCAGATGCCTTGTCTCGATTTAAGATGACGAGTTTGAGAGAAATGGCCACGACTAAAGTTTTTACTGATGTAAATTCCACCAGAACTTATCGATCTAATTTTGAACCTGCAATACAACACCTACTGTCAAATTGTTTACCCGACAGCACAGTGAATACATATGGAAGAGTTTTATTGGCATTTCAACAATCTCGTTATCAGTTTGAGTTTTCACCCGTATGACCAGCTTTTACATTTGATATTATGTGTTTCATTTAAATTCAATTGTCCTTTTGTCTCATCGACTTCGACTCTTGACAACTCTGTTATGTAATGTAATTTTTGGCCCCATCTCTTACTTACATGTATTTCAAGAAATGTTTTCACATTTAACTGTTAGATGTTATGTATCAGGGCTCAGTACAAGTGAGCTGATTATTCGCAAGACCAGGGCAAAGACACAAGATTGCGTATAACCAAGGATCTGTTGAAAAGTATTATATATCAATTATACACAGAATTTGTGAGTTTGTGTATGAAAAACAAAATTGTTTAGAGTGTTTTTTAACATGCCTTTTTGTTTTGTTTTTTAAGAGCATTTGATGCAGGAGTCAGTTACAAAATACGAATCACATAATATCAATATATAACTGTTTACAAGAACAGTTTTGATCTATGATTGAATTCATCAAAAATTTATCAGCTTTATAATGGCGCTAAGGTTATCCTAAGATTTTAAGATCCAAGACAAACTGCATTACATGTCCAGTTCAATTATTAAAGGTCTATCTTGTCTTCCTGTTCCGCTTTTATGTCATTATGATGGTACATGTACATCTATCACTCGATATCAAATTTTGGCACTTCTAAAGAAATCAATAAGAAGTTTGGGTATGCCATATATTCCTCTCAATCATTTAGAATTGGGACAGCAACATCATGTGCTACTGAAACGGTACCAGAAAAATAAATTATGCAATTGGATCGATGGAAATCAAATACGTACAGGTCGATTTGATTGTAGAACTGTTTTGATGATTTTTGTTGTATGTGCAGTCGAACTTCGATAGCTCGAACAGCTAAGGGCCGATGAAAATAGCCAAAACGGTATATTAATAAGTAACATTTGCAGGTCACATTGTCACAATTAAAGCTTGGATATTGGGTTCATCGAAAATTTTAAAAGCATTCATAGAGCAAGAAAAAGGCCAAGAGGATTAAACTTAGGACAAGGCCGCATTAGGGTATCCATTTGGTGGCAGGGTGTGAGAGGAATTTCTTCTGCAAATTTGAAGAATCATATAAGATCAATAATAAGACTAGAAGATCCTTAAAAAATTTTAATTTTGCATAGAGCAAGTGACGACATTTGGTTCTCAAAAATTGGACATCTCCGTACTTCGGTAAAACAAGACATTGATTGGATTAAAAGCGTTTTGCCAAACATATCGATAGTTTAGTCTGAAATTTTACCCCGATTACAATGAGGATATTCAACAATTGTTGTGGCAATAGCCAAGTGTCGATACCGATTAAAAACCCGATTGGCGCCAACGTTTTAAGCAAAAGGGGTGTTGTATAAGGCCTCCTGGAATAACCCCCGTGCACCCCCCACCCACTTCCGAACCCCTTTTTTAAGTCCGCATAATATCCTCTTCAAAATAAAACATGTTAACACGAGCATAACCTACACGCACTTGTGGAATTTGGCCCATTTTTAGATCCACCTACCGAAATTTTGGAAATTTTCGATTTTCCTTCACGTGTTTCTTTCAGTTGCTTCAAAATGTTGACCAGATGCCTTCCAGTTATAAAAACGAGGTATCAAATGATGGCCTATTATATTAGCTTTACAAAGAACCCAAGTTTTTACAATTTCTATGCCCAATACGTTCCATAGCGCATTTAAACGCACTCCTACCCCAAAGAAATATTGACGAAAAAAAACTGAAATTTTCATTGAAATTGCGTAAGTTTGATGGTCTAGAGAACCCGAAGTGCATCTCAATTCCCAATTCTAAAAATTGTTTTGAGCCTTTCAATCTATTTTCTTCAATATATAATAAGTTGAGACGATGTTAACATATTTTAAATGACCAAAATCTTATTTTCAAATAGGCCAAATAAATGGACCTTTGAATAATTTCGTTTTTGAATAAGTTTTGTCTTCCTTTTGCCTAATATTATTTTTGAGTAAACAAATATCATTTAAACTGAAAAGAGCAAAAACACTGTCCCAAAAGCTGCTTAGTCAGGGATTTGTTCAACCTATGTTAATTTCATCCATCAAGAAATTCTATGGCCGTCACCATAACATCATCGAAAGATATGACGTGTCAGTATCCCAAATGAAAGTGGACATTTTCAGCTAGATTCACGTCTTCCCGGATTTGACTACCGACTTTGACATTTTCCTGGATTGACCCACTCACAGTGTGAAGGATGCTGTGAACAGAGCAGGACATGCTTACCCTTCCGGAGCACCTGATGTCACTCTCAGTTTCACTGGAGTTCACACTGTGAGTGCTTTGTTTTGAATGTTGTGATTTCTGTTTCTGTGCTTTTTGTCTGCCTAGCGTCGTTGTTTTGTGTCTGGCGTCGTTGTTTTCTATGTTCTCGTTTTGGCCATGCCTTTGGACTTCGATTTTTGTA
>MJUU01023665.1:123154-138645 GCA_002080025.1 Modiolus philippinarum
TTGACTCTTATGTTAAATTCCGGGATTTCAAAAATATGTCAAATAAGAAAATATAATTGAATTGATTTTGTACATAGTCGCAACAGAGAATTTTCGGTATTTGGTCGTATTTCATTCTATCCGTTCTAGCTTGTTACGCAACTTAATCATGTTTTTAACTGTTCTTTGCTCTAATTATTCTATATGGAAATATTCTATGATCTTGCTGATTATAACATGTATCAATTGGCTGGAGTCACTACAAATTATAAGGCACTATTTTTTATAGTACTACTTTCGTGGTCTGTCAAATATTGGCGTATTGAAATAGTGAAGTGCCCCCTGACAATATTATGGCTTTGACATTTTACACAATCTGGGCACACAGAAGCTATAGTTAGTCGTCATATAAGCGGGAGGTTGATGCATCATTAAACCTGGTTTAACCCACCATTTTATTTATAAAATGCCCGTTCCAAGTCGGGAATATGACGGCTTGCCAAAAATGTTCTGTGTTGGATTGTGTTTCCCTGATTTAGTCGAATGTTATACGGATTTTCCTTACTGGTCTCTTCCTTTGATCGTTTCGGACTTTTATTGTCACTTTCATTCCTTCGGTATTCTACTGCCGTTGTTTTAAAATAGGTATCAAAAGAAAGCTTATTATATTTGCTTTACAACCATTACAACTAATGGCTGTTTTTAGGTAATATATCAATAAAACTTACCCCTAACATAACAAATTTACTCCAAATGTGTGTTGTATATGACACAGTTGCATGAATAACATTCTGATTTGGTATTTTAGCAGCCATTTGTTGACTGAAACTCAATATTTTGCCCGAAATTGATGAAAATGGGATTTTTTAACATTTAAGAATTGACCAAAGTTAACTGTTAAATCGTTATTTATGCAAAATCTGGAGGATACATCTGCAGATATACCAATCAATTGTACCAAGCAACACATTACTTGTCTTAAAACATTGTTTAGAAAAACAATGGGTGTTTCATGTGACTCTGAATACCGAAAATCTTACCAATGGCCCAACAAATTGTCCCTAAAATTGTCATTTTTTGTCCATATTCGCATGAAAATAACCAGAACACGTAAAATGTGTGTTGTATTTTAACAGCCATTGGTGAACTAAAACTCAATATTGCTCCCAAAATTAATGAAAAAATGGGAATTTTCAACATTTCAGATTTGTCTATAGTTCATTGTTAAATCGCAATATATGTCAAATATGTATGCAAATATGCCAATTAATTGTTCTAAGCGATACATTAATTGTCTTAAAACATTGTTTAGAAAAACCAGGAGTGTTAAATGTGGCTCTAAATGCCGAAAATTTTAGCTCTACCACAACAATTTTTCCCTGATATTGTCAATTTTTGGCCTGTGTTTTCATAAAAATAACTACAACACGGAAAACGTGTGTTTTATATGACAGTGATGCATAAATTACATCATGATTTGGTATTTTGGTATTTTAACAGCCATTGGCCAAAAACTCAATATTTCGTCACAATTTGATGAAAATGGGAATTTGAATTAACGTTTCATATTTATCCATAGTTCACTGTTAAATCGCAATATATATCAAATCTACTGAGTATATCTGCAGATATGCCAATTAATAGTTCTAACAGATACACTAGTTGTCTTAAAACATTGTGAAGAAAACAAGGGGTGTTTAATGTGACTCTAAATACCAAACATCTTATAGGTGAGTGACTTATATGGTCAAATTTCATTTTTAATGCACCCACCTACCACACGGCTATATTATATATCAATGAAAAGCTTGAAATGTGTAGATTCTAGAAATGTCGGTCGTAAAAGTGAAATATGGTGCAGTTTTATGCAAATTTGGGTCAAAGGTCAACCATTTGCGAAAGTGAAAAATACACTATTGGTAACATTTCTCTGTTTTTTCTTATTTTCATGATTAAAGAGAGAAAATATATTGATGAATGGACAGATGAATCTATTTCTTATGATGATATCATAAAATCAACAGAAAATCAGATTTATTAATGACGTAAAATTAACGTTAACCTTGGCTAAAACCAATACATGTGAATATGAAGTAAAAAACTTATTTGAAATGACCTTGACCTTTGGAAATACAATTTGGGTCGGACATATTATGCCACAATGTGTTTTCTGAAAAGTTAAACTATAAGGACATTTTGACAGGGTCGTAAGATGAAAATATAGCGGCATATTATATGACTGTTTCTTACGTTTTCCAACATATCATCTGTTTTACTTTGGTTTCCTGTTTGTATAAAGCCTAGCAACCGCGACAATGTCAGAAACTGTCTGGCAGGATTAATTTTTCAATTAAATATCTTTATATTTCATTTTTATATATTTTACTTTTATTATTATTATTTTTTAATTTTTGCTGTTTTTATATTTTTTTTCATTTTTTTTTTTAATTTTTAATTTTTTGATTATTTAGTTTTGTTTTATAACTATTTCCAAAGTAAACACCGCAGGTGTACATTATATATACAATATATTTATGCTATTTTGCATCTGAATGTGATTTAATTATAAATTTACAACGCTAAGATATTATTCAATTTCCATAATGTCTCTGCGTCATCGTCATCAACCAAGACCTTGTTGATTTGTAAATGAATTCGAACAAAGATCACTTCCCTGACATGGACACAACCCTGTACAAGATAGGTTTTGTTCGAAGCAAACACACAACTTGCTGCATATTTTTCGGCTTTTCCATGTGCAAAGGTAATCGGATGACATAAGACCATTGAAAAGTACAGGTGCTGGATCGTTTTTCCCTTTCTGCCAACCAAATGCAAACTCATATGGGCATACTTCTGGAGGTCTGGCTTCATGAGATTTCATTCATACCGGTGTTTGAAGACAAACACCTTAGCACGTGCTGTGTAAAAGCAGATTCGCTAGAAGGGAGACGAACAAGGGAACAATCTTTGTTTGTAGCAAGTCGGACTCTGAGCTTATTCAAATCAGTATGAGAACTTTTGAATTCTGATTTGGAGTCGAACAATTTCGCAACAAGTTTCCTTGCAAAAATTTTACCGGTTACAATATCGGCAATTTCTAATGAGGAAAGATTACTATATTAAGTAGAACACGATTTTAACAGCTTTACAACCGACTTTTTTCCTACCCCAAGAAAAAGCTGATGTAGTGTCACACCCAATAAGAGCATGCACAGCTGGAAAAATTTGACAGGTAATGTTATGACAAAGACCTACAAAACTCGTGAATGGGAATGCATCTTTTGTCATCTTTACAACTTGTAACTGTACCAATAAAAAGCCAAAGTTGGTCAGTGTTTTGCATACATTGATAATAATGGATACATAACACTAACACACCAGTATCAGAACATTTGATAACTGTTCTCCTTCTAACATTTTGATTCTTGAATTGCTCATCTGCATAAAGAGCATGTAAAATTACACGAGTGTCTGCTTCTTCATGCGTACTAAACAGACATGCTTAATTATGCTCAAAGACTTTGACCATCTCTGGATTTTGGAAGAATCCTGCAAGATAAATGTTTAACCATCTGAGAGTGGCGACTGAGCTGTCAAATACTGAGTGAAGAAGTTTCCTAAGAAGGACATCATCGACTGCTTGTTTTTGGTGTTAGCTAGAAACTTTTTCCAGTCAGGTATTGGGTTCCATCATTAACATGACAGACTCTATGATCAGCATTTTGTCCAGATCGTCACCCGCGTTCAACTGATTTGATAAGTACTATAAATCATATATACCTGTCATGAACATCGACAACTACTGATGCATATTTGAAGAGTTCTTGCAGCTGTTTTACGTAAAAAACACCCAATTCTCCAAAGTTTGACATTTTCTTGACATCGATTGATTGTACAAAGCCCATACCATCGGCTAAGGAGTCAAAATAAGGAACAAACCTCAATTTCTAATTCATGAGACAAGACAGGTTTGATGCATTTTCTCATTGTTCATTTAAATTTCGGATGTGCGCCCTGCCCATGTTTTAAACCTCTCTTCCGCTGATACCTTGTGTCACTTTTTGTCCCGTTTTTGAGCTTGGTGTCTACAAAATATACAAACTGACCAATCAATCTCATTAACTTCAGATCTGGTTATTATGGTTTGATTTGTCGTACTAGACTCATCTAAAGATGACTTGGTTTGACGAATAGTTTCAGGATGTGATTTCACGGACAAATATTTTAATTTTGCTTGCTAGTAAATGTTTTATAGCATCTTTTATGGTATTTCAAATTTTCCATTTGAGCATTTTCAATGCTGTTGTACTCATCAGCAAGCCTTCTATACACTTCACCCTTCCGTTGATTAAGTGCCAGTAAAAACGTAGATCTAACTTTGTCTGTAGAATACAAATTTGTTTTGTCTTGACCAGTTGACAAAGAATGCAACGGTAGGATTGTGCTTTTTTGCAGAGGAGGGTGCTAATTTTATAGGACTGTCTATTTGTGACATTTAACGGACATTTTGCAGAGTCGGACCCGTACGAAGGTTTTTAGTTTAGTAAACTCAATTAAATAGCAAAATATCAATATTCCATAAAAAACAACTATATTTCGACTGAAAACTTTATAAAGTGGATGCCAAAAGAAGACATAATAAGAAAGTACAAATCAAAAAGAATATTCATAATAAAAAAGATACATGTAACAGAAGCATATGTAATTCTAAAACATATGTAAGTAACCAAATAGGGACGGAAAACAAAGTCCGGAAAATAGCTGCCTTTTTTGAACACACCAATTCAAGATGCGAATTTATTCTTTTTCACTGTTTACCCAATAACAGACGTTAAATCAGCATTGTACTACTCAGTATGATCAATATATGCCTAAAATATTCAGAAGCAGCATTTAAAACGATGTTTATTTTGAAATAATAAGACTGAATTTTATAGCAATACAAATATGAATTTAAGAGTGATTTCAAGTCACGAATATCTGTGTGTTGATAATAAAAAAATATTATGTCGCTTTATACATATTACTCAATATTGTTACAATGAATTGACCTTAAATTAAATTTTGATGTTCACTTTACATCTTAACCGCACTGCTGTAATTTTACAAACTTTAATTACTCCTGTGTTTAATAGCATCTGCACAAAAATTGCACCGTACGATTTTCTTTCGACCGGGCAAAAATGAAACTACAATCATATATCTAACAAATGTGAAAATTTCAGCTGTGTGTTAGGTAGGTGCATTAAAGTCGAAAACTATGCGTCTTTTTGGAAAAAGTCACTCACCTATTACCCCTACCCCAACAAATTTCCCCCCAAATTATGGTTTTTTTGTATATGATGGGATAAAAATAACCACCACACGCAAAATCTGCGTTGCATATAGCAAGGTTGCATGAATTCTATAATGATTTGGTATTTTAAACCCAAGTTGTCTGCTTAAACTCAATATTTTTTCAAAAATTGATGAAAAATTGGAATCTTTAGCATTTCAGATTTGTTCAAAATTCACTTTTAAATCGTTGTATGTGGCAAATCTGAAGGATTTATCTGCAGATAAGCCAACGGCAGTAGAATACCGAAGGAACAAAGGAGTGAAATTTACAAAAATCGAAGTCCAAAGACATGGCCAAAACGAGAACACAGAAAAGAATGACGTTAGACACAGAAAACAATGACGTTAGACAGATACAAAGCATAGAAACAGAAATCAAAACATTCAAAACAAAGGCACTCACAGTGTAAACTCCAGTGAAACTTAGAATGACATCAGGTGCTCCGGAAGGATAAGCATGTCTTGGTCTGTTAACAGCACCCTTCACACTGTGAGTGAGTAAATCCAGGAAAATGTCAAAGTCGGTAGTCAAATCCGGGAAGAATTGAATCTAGCTGAAAATGTCCACTTTCATTTGGGATACTGACACGTCATATCTTTCAATGATGTTATGGTGACGGCCATAGATAATCTTGAGGGATGAAATTAACAAAGGTTGAAGAAATCCCTGACTAATCAGCTTTTGGGACAGTGTTTTTGCTCTGTTCAAAAAATCACTGTACAAACTACATGCTCGACAGTAACGAATCAACTGTGAAATGTACACTCCATAGGCTGGATAGGTAGGTATATTACTGCTCAGAAAGGGAAAGTTCACAATTTGGAAATTAAAATCATCACGCTTGTCATATAGCTTAGATTTCAAACGTCCATCTTCGTCAATATACAATAAAAGATCTAGGTACGAAGCTGAAGTAGATGTTTCAGTTGTTTATTTAATTTCAAGCTCATTGGGATAGATCTGATGTAAATACTCCTTAAATTTAGGATTATTAATAGCAAGTACATCGTCTATGTAGCGGAAGCTGAAATTAAAGGACTTTGGCTAAATGTTTTTGTTTTCTTTGAATAAGCCCTTGTAAAAACTTGGCCTCGTACGAGTAAAGGAAAGGTCAGCTAAAAGTGGCGCACACTTAGTTCCCATAGGAATCCCTATTGTCTGTTGGAAAACACGACCTCCGACTTCGACAAAAATATTGTAGATCATAAATTCTAACATTTTGATTACGTCAGTCTCAGTGTACTTCTTGTTTGAATAAGTGTGGTTCTTAACAAAATATGGCTTGTCTTTCCCTATTACTAAATAGGTGTATCTGCGTTCTCCATTTTTAGTGCAGAAACATTGATGTATTAAATCTGCAATTAGTGTTTTCATTTTATTGCGTGGCAGGGTTGTATAAAGTGTAGAAAAGTCAAAAGTTTGAATACTATGGCAATGGGTAAGACTGGTTGAGGATAGCTGTTCAAGGAGATCTTTAGAATTTTTAAGAATCCACATTTGATTCACGCCGCTTGTAGAGTAAGCTTTATTACAGTAATTTTTCAGGCCATCTCTGAATGCGGTCAACAAAGAAGTGAGGAGCTGTGAAAGAGGTTTAGTGGTGCATCTGGAAACCAATTGATTGTTTAAACCGATATAAACGTTATGTTAAAACACTGCTTAGAAAAGCAAGGAGTGTTCAATGTGACTCTAAATACCGAAAATAGTACCCCTTCCCAAACAAAGTTAAACTTTAAAGTCCCAAAATATTTCTTTAAATATATATGAACCTAGCATACTAATATTTTAGTTTCTTTGCAAAAGATGTATTTGTTAAATCGTAATATGTAATATCGGTAAAATTGAATATTTTGATCGATTTTCGTGAAAATGGGAATTTCCAACATTTCAGAATTTTGCGAAATCGAGTTTTAATTGTTCAATAACTGCCCATAAACCTTGCGCATGTTCTTATTTGTGATATATGTCAGTCTCTGTGTATTTTGGTGTTTGAAAATGAT
This sequence comes from Modiolus philippinarum, assembly GCA_002080025.1. Lineage (NCBI taxonomy): Eukaryota > Metazoa > Mollusca > Bivalvia > Mytilida > Modiolidae > Modiolus > Modiolus philippinarum. The sequence continues at coordinate 130,475 of MJUU01023665.1, forward strand.
ATGTTATTGAACCTTTATACAATGTTTAAGCTTTTCAAGCTGAATATAATGAAATAAATTGTGTTGAATATGTGTGGTAAGGGGTAATATGTTTGTAATTTATGAGACTGTAGTTAGTCTAAAATGTTTAAAAGCATACTTTGTAATTGCTAAGATATAATGAATACGATATTTAATCAACATTTTCAAGTTACATATCAATTTCATGAAGTATTTGCAAATTCAAAACAGCAGAAATTCTGAAAACTGGAAAATTCCCATGAGCTTACAATTTCGGACAGAAGAGTCAAAAAGGGACCTCTTAAAAAGTTTACATCTACTTAAATGATCTACTGCATGTCAGCTTTAGGGAAATAAACATAAGAGTTTCGTTTAAACAATAGATTTTTTTCATTTATATTTCAAATTTTCCCTTAACCTGTAGGAGAGGGGTGCTAATTTTGACATTTCTGAACCTACAGTATGCCTGAAACTAAAATGTGTGCGCACAATTTGTTGCTAATTAATCATTATTAAATCGGCCAGTATTAAATGTATTTTCAGATTTTACGATCCTAAAGCCAGAAAGTCGAAATTGTGAAAAAATCTAAAATTCCGAAAATTTCCATTTTTCTAAAATTTCTTACCGAAAATCAAAATTTTATGGACTTAAATGGTTTTATTTTCCAACATTGTATCACACCTGATAAGTTAGGGATAAAAACTAGATCAAATGACGAGGGTTGTTTATCTGAAAGGAATTGACAGACTAAAATCGTCATTTTCGCTTTTTTTCTGCAGGGGAGGGGTACAATTTTTGTATCCCCAGATAATAAAAAGGGTGTAAAGTGCCCAAATTTGTGCTCATTGTAAATGATATGAAATTAACTTCAATTTGGTACCAACTTTGAGTACATATTACTTATCGTTTAAAAATTATGGAGCTTAAAAGTTGAAACTTAGGTTAAAACGAAAATACAAGAATTTTTCATGGTGTACTATAATAGTGGCCCTATACTGTCTATGCGTGCAGATTATGCTCGTGTTAACATGTTTTATTTTGAAGAGGGGACATAGAAGGACTGAAAAAAATCGGTTTGGTTGTTAAGTGGGGGACAGGGTGTGCACGGAAAGTGTTCCCAGCCAACGGACTAAATAGTACATTTGTCGGAAACGATGGCGTACACTTGATAACTATGGGTTCAGAAATATGTCTGAATAATTGTCAAGGTGGGATAGAATTTTTTGCACAGAACGGTAGAGATAATTGCTCATTTTCCATTTTACAAATTTAGCAGTTAAAAGTAAAGAAATGTTACTTTTTCTTTTTTCTCTTTTTTTTTTTTTTTTTTTTTTTTTTTTTTTTTTGAGATAAAATAATTTTCGAGGTTTTGGGTATTTGGCCTGCAACTAACAACTATTTTTGGCATTTGAATATTCAATTACTTATTGTGTATTTTGCCGCTTAGGATTAAACATAGTTTCAATGTTTGACAGTTAACATCGTCGGGTCTACGATTCACTCATTTGAAAAAATCTTTTACCTTAAATTGTCTGTGTTACCCTGGTCAAAATGAGTTGATACTTTTGTTGAATGTTGTAAAACATACAATTAAAATTTGATCTTCAAATAAAATCTTCATCAATGCAAATTCTAACAGACATAATGTTGCTTTAATTTTTAATTTTACAAATGCTTACAAGGGTTTTATGTTCTAAATATTTTACAACATGTACAATTTTTTATAATGTCTAATGTAATATAAGTGTGTAATGTTCAGCATTACTTTCCTAAATACATGTAAATGATAATTAACGTAATTAAATTCCATGCTATGGTAGTTAAATGCATTTCATTGCAATGTATTTTCCCCAGGCCTATTTCGAAATAAAATGATTGAAGTGATAATCAAATAAACAAGTAAAAAACACAAATGTTACAATTAAAACAACTTTTACCTTAGTATTGCTTGGATATGATATAAATACAATTTCAGGTCAAACTCATAACCCCTGGATCATAAAAACTTGCGCATATGAATATTTTTATTATCATTATGATTCTATACTTTCATGCAAATATGTCAGAAAAAAATTCATTTTCCAACCAATATTATTTACATGCAATGTTTTAAGAGCTGCTTCTAATTCCCTATATTTCTAACACTGTAACTGTTTTTTGATTTAGCAACTTCGACAATTTATGGCGTCTCTTCAGTGCAGATCAAGCTAAAATTTCAAAACCATATCCAAAAACTTAAGAATCTGATAGAGCACACAAAACACAGAAGATATTAATAAAACACCAAAATCAGCTATGGATAGAGTGATGCAAAGCTATACAGTAGGGTGCAGACATAACCTCTCGTCCAAGTTAACTTGTTGAGCAGTCATGAGAACTGTCCTAAGTTAACTTGAAGTTAACTTGGAGCAGTCATAGAATCCTGACTACTCTGACCAGTCATAGAGCCCTGACTGCTCTGACCATGCAGTTATAGAGCCCTGACCTCTCTAACCTATCATAAATCCTGACTTCTCTGATCTGTCATAGAGCCTTGACTGTTCTGACCTGTCATATAATCCTGACTCCTCTGATTAGTCGTTGTTCTCTAAAAAATACAAGAAATGCAAATACACAAAATACAGCGATGGATGCGTCCCACACTCCCTACCACACACACACGATTCACACGACGAACGCAAACATTTTTCACACGTTGAGTGCAATTTTGTTCAATTTTTCCGTAACCACACATGCTGTATTAGAACTATCAGGAAGAAGTCACCTTCATGCATTCGAAAATTGTGATACTGTAAATTTCCGTCTTTTTGTAAAATAAACCATTAGATAAATAAATAAATGAAACTGGATAGAAATAAGTCCTGTAGTAATAAAATGTGCTGCAAAGAGCCACAAACATCAAATATCAGAAGAGGTGCATATTTCATTTCCACGTTATAATGATGCACCCACAATACCGAAACTTTAACTAAATTTAACTAAAACATATAAGAAAAAGATTTTCTTTGTTCGATATTATATTGATGCTCACAATACTTTAACTTGTTGAAATTTAGCCCAAAATATATAAGAAAAAGCAAATTTTCTTCATTCGCTAATGTTTATCGATGCTTGCAATACTTCAACTTGCTGTAATTCAATCTAAATTATATAAGAAAAAGCAGATTTTCTTCATTCGGTATTACATTGATGCCCTCAATACTACAACTTGCTGTAATTTGACCTAAATATATAACAAAAGGCAGATTTTTTTCCTTTAATATTATATTAATGCCCGCAATACTTCAACTTGCTGTAATATAACCTAAATTATATTAGAAAAAGCAGATTTTCTTCATTCGATAATATATCGATGTCCGCAATACTTCAACTTGCTGTAAGTTAACCTAAAATATATAAGAAAAAGTATATTTTCTTCATTCGATTATATATTGATGCCTGCAATACTTCAAATTGTGGTAATTTAAACTAAAATATATAAGAAAAGCAGAATTTCTTCATTCTATAATATATACATTCCCACAATACTTCAACTTGCTGTAATGTAACCTAAAATGCAGATTTTCTTCATTTGATAATATATCGCTGCCCGAACTACTTCAACGTGCAGAAATTTAACCTAAAATGTATAACAAAAGGCAGATTCTCACCATTCGATATCATATCGATGCCCGCAATACTTCAAATTGCTGTAATTTAACCTTAAATATATATTAGAAATAGCAGATTTTCTTCATTCGAAATTATAGCGATGCCCGCAATACTTCAACTTGCTGTAATTTAACCTTAAATATATAACAAACAGAGTTTCGTCATTAGATATTATATGGATGTCCGCAATATTGCAACTTGATGTGATTATGAATTTGTGGTCTTTTTATTTTGTTTTATTCATTCTATATTGTTTTTTGTCTTTTTTTTTTTGTTTTGTTTTGTTTTGTTTTTGTTTTTTTTTTTAAATAAATTGCTTTTTTTTTTTTTGTTTCTTTTTTTTTCTTTTTTTTGTATTTTTTTTCGTTTGTTTTTTTTTGTTTGTTCTTTTTTTTGTTCTTTTTTTGTTTTTGTTTTTGTTTTGTTTTGTTTTGTTTTAAAAAAGAATCGGTGATGAATTGAGCCATGAATAGAATATAATCCCAAAACATGTGATACTATATATTATGTTAATATTTTTAGCTGGTTGTAAAGTTGCGATTGTGAAAATCCATATTATCTTTCAAAAAATAGATATAAGGGGACGACCGGTATATTTTCAGTGTGGGGATTGGGCGATTTTGTAAATAAATAATTTAATCTTTGTCCCAGTAAAAATATAATTGTGTTAATTCTATAAGCTACTTGTCATGGAAAAAAAATACTTGTTCGAAATTTTCATGAAAAGAAATATTTTTTCTAGGCAAAGAAAACGGGCAAATATATCTATAAGATGTGGACTTTTGAATGAAAGAGGTAAACGCACGTTACACGATACATGCAATAAACGGAGATTGGTTACACGATACATGCACACGCTAATTTTGGAATGTTGAACGTTTCCATCGCTGTAACATTAAAGCAGTCAGGACTCTATGACAGATCAGAGCAGTCATGGTTCTATGGCAGGTTAGAGCGGTCAAGGCTTTATGACCAGACCAGGTCAGAGCAGTTAAGGCTCTACGACCAGAACAGGTCAAAGCAGTCAGGATTCTACGACCAGGACAGGTCAGAGCATTCAGGTCTCTAGAACAGTTCTAAAGTTAACTTTGTTGTAGTTTTTATAACTGCTCTATGACTGGTCTAAGTTAATTTTAAAATGGTCCTAAGTTAACTTTGAAGAGCTTGTATGACTTGTTCAAGTTAACGTGGCGAGAGGCTATGTCTGCACCCTACTGAACTTATCAGTTTTAAGCAGAATTTTCTAAAATTTAACTGGTATACAATTTCCGATGAATTTACACCTTTTATGTCTGTTTGCCTCTCGGACTTCGGCTTTTGGCAATTCAGTTTGGTCATTTTGTTTTTACACCCATTAATATATTGCAGGAATCAGATGAAAAAGGTTCTTAATTCGCAAACGTCGCACTGACATCTGGCTTGGTGAATACCCTTTTAGAGTAACAGTACACCAGGACAGACATCGGTCCAGTGCTAATAGATAACGAAATACCGAAGTTACTGAAAATTTATGTTCTTTGTATGGATTCAAATGTCACGTCACCCCAAAGCTTTTTACAGAGTTAATAAGTTTCTCCAGATTTTTAAATATATGTGGATATTGGATGCAGCTTGCCTTTGTCAAAATCACTGTTCGGAATGAATAAAAAAAGATTTTCAAAATTGAACAGAGAATATATAAGAAAAATAGTACCATGTATTAGATTGGCAGAGATAGAAAGAGGACATTATAATGTATTTAAATGATGAACTCCCTAGTACCGAAACTGGAATTTATTATTTGCGTTCAATTGGCATTACAGTTTATTCAAAGGACTGTGAAAGGGTCAGTTTTAATAGTGATGAGGGCAATTTGTAATAAATCGGGATTTCACTTGAAACCAGTTAAGTAACAAACAATGTACTGAAGATGCTTTCTGCTAATTCACATTTCGACAACTTATGTCATTTCAGTGCAGATCAAATAAAACATTTGAAAATAAAAATACAAATAGAACTTAAACAGTTAACCTTCGATAGCTTGTTACCTGATACTCTACGTTTGTTTATTGTTGTTATATACAATCGATGGCTCGACCAACCATTGAAAACAGTTATAGCTTGAGGGGTGCTCGAGCTATCGAGTTTAAACCGTGTTTCATTAAGAACTGTTTAATCTGTGTTAAATTAGAAGGGTCCACATGAGGACAAATTCATGGTGTTCAAGTTAATGTAGTTCGAGCCATCGAAGTTCAACTGTATATTTGTCTTTATCTTTTGAATAAATACGCTTAAACCAAATAGTTAAACCAAAATCAGCAAAGGAAAGAGCTATACGAGAGTGAGGTACTCCTTAGTATGGATAAAATTTGGTTAAATTTAGATATTGCAAGTGATATTATAAATACTTCCAATTTTAACTTTACTTGGATACAGATTATACAGGATATCCTCATCTATCTACAGTGGCATTTGGGGGATCATTCAGTCAAGGATACATAGTCTTTTACATACACATCATACTTGCCCTTTTAAAATAATGAAAAGATTTAGCTCTTTTTATGATCTTTATTGATCACGTGAAGCATATATTACAATTAAAGATGCTATTCATGTTTTTCTTAAAAAATTAAGCTCAGGGAAACTATAAACACTAAAAATGTGTTGCATATCTTCTCTTTTAGATGGGTACCTTTTGTCAATGTAAAAAGAATATCTATTGTAGCAAAACACCGTCCGGGCCTTAGACATTTTCCCCATTAAAATTATCAGCTCTCTATTTGTGTGTTAATTAAACCCGTCTCGGATAACTGCGTCACAAAGATAGATTTTGTTTGCAATCTGAATTTGGAGGCGTTTTCCAACCTCCAGTAATTTCGCAATTTTTTTGAGATGTCAAAGGAATTTACATGCAAAAGATAATAATGTGATGAATAACTAAATTTAGAGTGAGTTGAGAAAGGTATTAATAAATCAATAAAATAGACCAACGAAAGTATGTCGCCATGATTTGTTCTCGCAGGAAACAAACAAATTTTGATGTTACTCATTAATGATTGTATTTTTAATCATTCGTTTAATTTTTTCCAATTGAACCATCCTGTTGTTGTAGAGATTTGGCGTCCGTCGTCAGTCCGTTATTTTCCGTCCGTCTGTCGTAATTTTTTTTTTTTTTGTTAAAAAATCCTCTCCGAAACATCTTGCCCTTTTTAAAAATGAATTAAGGTGTAAATTGCTGTTTCCGGCTAATAACTAAAAAAACCGTTGCAGATATTGAAAATTTTACGGACGTAAAATAATCAGCATGACAAGATTTACCCTCCCTGCAATTTTGAAGAAAATATTATTACCTATTTGAGAGTTCTTGTCCTTTTTCCGTATAATTTTCAAACTTTTGATGTTTTTCATTTTTCTCATATATAAAAAAAAATACTTTCACAGATAAATAAAAAAAATGTCCAGCATATCAAGATCTACCGACATGACAATTCCGAAGAAAATCTATATACCCATTTAGAAGTTATTGCACTTTTTTGGTGATTTTTTTTTCTTTTCTTATTTATTTCTCATTATATTTCAAAAACGATTGAAGATAAAAATAAATTTAAATACAAAATGTACAGCAAATCAAGATTTACCTACATGACAATTTTGAAAAAAGTATAGATATTCATATAGGAGTTTCTGCCCTTTTTTTATCAATTTTTTCGTGAATTTTATATATTTCGTATCATATTTATAGAACAGATTGAAAATAGGTTAAATTTGAATTGCAAATAGAGGTGTTATTGTTCTTTAGTAATCCATGTTTTCATAAATTAACATATTTCGAATTATAAGTCCAAAAGCAATTTGTGATAGAGGTTAAAATTTTTATTGCAAAAATGTTCAGAGCATCAGAATCTACCTACATGGAAATTTTGAAGAAAATCCAGATACTGATATAGGAGTTACAATGCTTGTTGAACGTCAAAATTGAGTGCTATACATGTATTTCAAAAATGATTTGAGAAAAAGATCAATGGTTAATTGCAAAAAATGTTCAGTATGTCAAAGACTATTTTCTATTCAGTATAGTAAAGTTACCCGACCTCACCCAAGATGGCCTCCAGCGAGGAACTTAGTTAAACATTCGACCTTTCGGGAAACATTTCATTCAAAATGGCTGCCAGCAGGGAAACATAGTTTTACATTGGATGCTATGGGAAAACACATTCAAAGATCTTCTCTTCTGAAACTACTACTCCAATTAGAAGCTAAGTTGATCACAATAGTTCTTACTTGGTCCTTTTTGAAAATGTGTCGGCAAGTCGGCATTACATCCAATATTGCTGTCAGGAAAGAACATATTTTAATATTGCGCATTCAGAGATCTTCGTCTCTGAAACTACTTGGCCAATTTGAAATAAACAATAGTCCTAGTAGTTGATATGGCAAAAAGCCGTAGATTTTCAAAAACGTTTTTGAAAATCTACGGCTTTTTGCCATACTTAACTACTATCCAGGAGCATGTGACAAAAAAACGTGTTTACGATTTTTG